>NEWO01001144.1:58553-68560 GCA_003013225.1 Phalaenopsis aphrodite
AGTGGAAAAATTGGACCTAAAATAGCAACCATATCGCACTCAAACAACACCCAAATCATGTCCAACACAGTGGAAATATTGGGTAAAAAATAACAACTGAATCGCACCCAAACAACACACAAATCATCTCCAAAACAGTGAGAATATTTGGCGGTATACATGTAAAAAGTTATGTGAATTTGGTGTTGCTGCATGTAAATATTAGAATTCAGGTGTTGTGTAGATAAATATGTAAAAATTGTATGCTATGTTTGTGAATTTTAAGAATGCTAAAATCAGTTTTCACAAATTCATATTTCACATAAACCTTGCTTCCTATATCTTCAGCAATTAAATTAAACATCACAACAGTATTGTCACAAATCAAGATATATATATGTTTTTTTTATGCAATTTCATCCATGTAATATGGGCAATTCGAAAAAATTAGAGCCTGGGTTTCAACATTTCTATCAAGCAAGTAAGGAATAAGAAGGGCTTCTTCATAAGTGTTTCATGTTGATATTGAAATAATATTCTCAACTAGCTCAAGAAAATGGGTAAGCTAAGGCCGTTGCTTCCATATTCAAAGTTCACCATAAGTAATACAGATAAATGTTGATATTTTGGGTAGCCCTTAAGATTAATGACAATACCAAGAGAGGATCCAATTCAGCCTTTAGAATTTCAATTTTGCACAACTTATTAACTTTTGTGTCATGTGTAGCAATCACATAGATTGGTATCATGCCAAAATGCACGCCCACTCTTCTAAGAGCAATTGTGATGCCACCAACCAGGGGATGGGTAGAAGAAAGGACCTCATCTTTGAAAAAACCAATTAATTGTATAATAAGTTTATCCATCAAGCAAATCAAATAGTCAAAATAAATTAGTTCTTGCAATTAAACTGAGTAGAGATCTTCTTACAATTTAGATTGAAGAAAATGAAAGATCACAAGAAGAAAAGATTAAAGGAAGGAGATCTTTTCTTTTGAAACTTCTTGTGTCCAAATCAAATTTTTGGGCATACCGTGTTGTCATTTCAGCTCCAAAGATTGGCAAACATTTATTCAAATAATTCAAAGATTTAATCTTTGCTAATGGAAGAGAAGAAGCAAGTCTATCTGACGCAACAAAATGGCAAATGACTAAAAATATGGAGTTGAACAAAAGAGCATCCAGTAGTGCATCAATGAGGCCTACCATTCTAACTTCAAATCATCCAATATTTTATCGCTGAAATATATGGAAAATCATAGCTTACAACTTCAAAAAGATCCAAAGCAACATGAATTGAACCCACTTGTGATCGAAATAACTTTCCAAGATTATGGGCGAAATGAAACGTATATATCAAATAATGTTGATCCTTTCTCTGACCCAAGAATAACCATCAAACATAAGAGAAAACCCTAAAACACTCTATTGTAGTAAAAAAATGGAGGATATTGACATAACAGATAAGATGTTATGAAGAGCATTTAGCTAAGAGTAATTTTTAGTTAAATTATCATAATTGCTTCCCTCCATTGTGACATAACAGAAACTTACCTCTCACATATAGTGTGCTCAATGGCTATAACATAGGGCTCATCGGCACTTATTGAGGGGGGTAAAAAGGATAAATTTTAGAAACAAGTTGGTTAAAGCAAATTAAAATTGTTGCCTTGATTCAAGACTTTAAAGCTTGGGAAAGAAAATTTACAGCATTTTTTCTTAAAAAAAAAGGAATTTAGACTTGAATAAAACTTAGACATGGGCTTGCATTCAGAACAAATGGAGAAGGAAGTAGTGGAGGGATGAGAGGGTTACCTTCCTCAAGCTTTTTTCCTTAAGGTTGTTTTTTCTTTTTCTTTTTTTTCTTTTTTTTTTTGTCTTCGTCGTGAAGGAAGGGAAGCAATAAAAGAGAAGATGGGTGAGCTTTCTACGTGGAGAATGATACCGAATGAAAAGGGGGCTCCTGGATTTTGAAGAACAAAGAAGAGAGGAACTCAGTTGAGCAGGGGCATTAGGTAGAGAAGCATGCCGAAGACATCGGGAAGGAGGGGATTTTGTTAAACCGGATGCTTCCAGGAGACAAGCTCGCAGGAAAAACGTTGTAACCTCCTCCCTCTGTAACATCTCTATAACTTACGTGTAACCTCTTAATATATGATAACAGAAGCGCGAAACTTATTTTAAGGTACAGATATGTTACAGGAAGTTGCAGGGAGGTTACAAGGGTTATACCACTGATGTAACCCCCTTGTACCCTCGGTATAGCCCCAATATCGCACGCAGCTCTACGTACGTCTATCGCACGCAAATTTTTTCCGTTGATAAGGTTGAAATCGAACAAGGCTTGATCTTATACCATCATGTAGTTAAACCTTCTATCCATAGGGATAGGGCTAGGTGGGCATGAAATGTTTGTTTTCTTCACAAAGGTCCAAAATCAAGAAGAAAATAGTTTTGGTGTCGTATCTAAGCCCATGATAAAAGGCCTTTATTGGGTGATTGTAGAAGATTTGGTTGAGTCTCTAAAACCTCTACAAAACGTTGGAATCTTCTGAGATGACATCTAAATATGAAGTCGACCAAAAGTGGCTCGGGATTGGTCTAGGATTATGTTAATGGCCATGGGAAGGATGGATTTTGATGGAGAATGATGTTCAGAGGTGTAGTGAAGCTTTTGAAATGGTTGGATTGGAGTTTTATTGAAGTCAATTCCAAGACTTAAAAAGTCCTGGTTTTTAAGCTTCGAAATTGAGGCTTGTGGTGGGAGAAAACGGCTAAGGAGGATGGGGGATTTCTTCGCGAAGTTCAATCTTGGGTTTGGAAATGAGAGAGCTTCTATCCTTCCTCTTCTCTGGATGGGTGATAGTAGGATCTTTTTGTCTTATTGCCAAACTCTTCAAAAGATACGTTACAGGATGTAGGCAGGAAGAGTTAATTTCCATTTGCTCGTTTAGAAAGGAATAATGCAAAGAATAATGACCTTCATAAATCCAATTATTTTTCAATTGATTCGTGTGTTATGAACGGAGGATTTGAATTTAAAATTGAATTACCGGAGGTTTTGTTTCAGTGTTGTTCATGATATTATTCAGGGTAGTATCACTGGTGTATCTGCTCGTGATTGCAGTTCTGTGGAAGCAGTTATTATTCATGGTGTTATTTGGGTTGTATAACAGAGGTGAATTGAAGAAAATCAATGTTATTGGTGCACATGATGAATTAATCATTGTTATTACGTGATAAATTAAAAAACTCGGTGTTATTGCGCGTGAGACTGTGAGGGCGGTGTTATTTCAAGTGTATTGTGGTTGTATTGAGGGTGTATTGTGGGTTTATTGAGGATTTTGTGCCTAAGGTTTCAAGTTGGTATTATTGAGAGTTGTGTCGTGGTGTTATTGAGAGTGTATTGCGGGATTTAGCATTGTTTTGTGGTGTTATTGTAGGGTTTTGTGTTGTTGTATTATTGTAGAAATATTTTGGTTATATAGTGGTGTTATTGGCTCCGGTTTAGCCCAAATCATGTCTGAGACGAGCCTAGACCCCTTTTTTAGCTTCGATTTGACTTCGCTCACATGACATAACACAATTGAGGGTCTGGTGAATTTTTAGACGTGGTTATGATAAATTTCAGTGTATGAACTTGGTAAAATTAGGCTTGACACAAGGTTCAAGTTTATTTTAAGGTGCATTTGGTTTAGAAATTAGTAGGATTGGATTTTAGACTTGAAATTGGTTGGATTGTGTTTGATTTCTGAATTTTGGTGGGATTGAATGTGGGATTAAATTTGGGTCTGGATAATTTTGGATTTGGGCTTGAAATTTGGTAGAGTTGGATTGGATTTTGGATTATGATGGATTTGAGATGTGAATTTGAATTTGGCTTGAATTTTGGCTTTGGACTTAGGGTTTGAATTTGAAACTTAATGGAATTGAATTGTAATTGTATTTGGCTTATGGAGGTTAGCACTGGCTTGAATTTTGGCTTTGAATTTGAGTGGCAGGAGACTTGAATTTGGATTTTGGGGAATTTGGTTTAAAGTTTGGATTTAATTTTGATAAGTTTGAGAAATTGGGTAGATATGGGGCAAATTTTGTGAAGGGGAGTGAAATGTAAGTAAAGTGTGAAGTAGAGTGAGTGTGAGGTGCCCAAACCACCTAAGGTTATAAAGAGTGTCTCTAAGGCCTCATGATTCTTGTGGGAACTCATATTTTGAGTCTTCAACATGTTGGGCTCAATCAACTCAATCAAGCATTGAGGATTTAAGACCACCAATGTGAGACCTCCCAAAAATAGTCAAAAAATGGTTGGAATTTTTATGTAATGGTAGGTCCCATCACTAATCCTCTAGGGTAGTGACCCAACCCTTAATTACACAGTAATTTAGCTTCCAAAAGATGACTAAAAACTTGATCCAATTTTTATTGAGTAGCTAGTGTATAAAATTGAAATGTTATAAAATTTAGAAAGTAGTTTACACACTAGGGGTATTACGCAAGTAGATGTATCATTTCAAGAAATATAATATTTTCTTTAAGGACCCAGAATATCATATCCACAGAGAAGCGAGGTAAGAAATCACTTAGGCTAATTCTAGTCTACAACTATCAGGCCTTAGTTTGGAATGTCGATTAAAGAGGTTTTTCTAATAACTATTCCTAAATGAAAATCTTAAATCTAAAGATAACTTATATAGATAAATTGGTTTGGAGAATTTTGAGATGTTAAAGACTACACTTCTCATGTAATGACCTAGATAATGTATGTGAATGAAATGCTTAAAATATAATCTTGTCAGTGACAAATAGAAACATACCCATTCCTTACCCCCTCTCGGTGCTTGTAAAGAACATTGACTAATATAAAGTTTGTTCCAGCTTGTGTAGTAGTGATGAGTAGATTTTGGCCTCTCACCTCTAGATTACCTATTGTGCCCTCTCTATAGGACCATTTAGGGACCCTTAGATCCAAACTCTAAGCCAAATTGATAAAGAATCTAACCTCTCATCCTAGAAACATCAACTATATGCCCATCATAAGTTATATCCATATCAATTTGCACTATCATTGATTTTGGTCGCCCTCCTTGTAAGGTTAGTGTGGCACACACTAGTTGGGTGAAATCATAGCCCTCTCGGGTTATTATGTTTTGTAATGGATTTTAACCTCACATGTAAAGTAAATTAAGAACCAGTGAAAATATCATTAAATTAATAAATAAAGAGAACATTTAATAAAATTTATATTCCTAAACAAGCATCCAATTTATTGCGAAAGAAAAGTAAAATAAAGATGATGACATAAGCAGTAAAATGATTGACAGAATTATGTGTCAACAATGAATATATGTCTACCTAACCTCTTCCAGTGTATAGGTACACTTTGTATTCTATTAGTTTTATGCAACTATCTATCACCTAGAAGCTCCTAATAGAAATAAATAGAAACAGATTATGAATTATATTTCCATAAAAGTTTCATTGTCGCCTACACAACTTTGTCATAGCAAACCGGCCAATGTGAGTGTACTTAAGTTATAAGATCATTGCTCTCTTGAGTTTTAGTTTCATTTACAACAGTTTTTAACATAACATATTATCACTTAAGTTATGTGAATGAAGCAAAAGAAATATTACTCATCACATGAAATAAAAATTATTCTATCATAAAATAAATTTTCCTACACATGCCACTACTTCATATTAAAAGAAAATAGTAAGGAAAACTACATACAAAAAATGGATAAAACACAACCGAAAACTTCATTAAGTCAAAGAAACTCTAAAAGAAAGTGTTTACAACAATTACAAGATAATAAAGAACACAATACTTAGCTATTTTCCCTTGAAAGAAAGACAAAAAATATCTTCAACAAAGTCTCCAGCCGATCCATGCCCCACTCATACTTCCACACTCTTATCTCTTAGAATCCCTCACCATCTCCCCAGAAAATGGAGAAATCTACATCTCCATCTCCTCTCTACACTCACGCCCAACCCTCTCTCAAAATCTCCTAAAAACTCTTCTTAATCACCCCTTAGCAGAGAAACCAGCCCCCCCCCCTTTTAAAGAGAAGGCAAGCACCTCCTCATTTTAAGATGCATGTCTCTTCACTCCAATAGACACACCTATTCACTTCAAAAGACACACCTCTTCACTCCAAAAGTTTTTTCAAGTGTCTAGATTCATTACATAACTCTCTGAGGCATGCAATGCTGCTTGGAATCTTTCAAAACCACCCGTAATAGCCCAGAATCACCTAAAAAATCGTCCAGAACAGTTTCTGGTGCCTAGGCGTCAGTCAGTGGTGCCTAGGCACCACCCTGCGAGTAGCACACCCATTTTGCTATGTTTTTCTCTGTTTTAGCTCCAATCTGCTCTAAGTGTTATACCTACAAGGTAAACATGAAAATAACACATCTTTAAAGTGTAATTTCATTCAAAATCATGTGATAAATATTAATTAGATTAAACATAAAAAGACGTATCAAAACGCCACAGATAAGAATTTTCTTCCTTGCTCGATTTGGCTCCAAACTACACCGTTTTTGCTTCATGTTCTCCAAAAGTTCATTTCTTGTACCTAAAAGCAAAAACATGCAAAATACATTCCTTTAAAGTACAATAACATTAAAAATAAGCATGAAATGTATATAAAAAATTAGGTAATTTTTAGGCGTATCAGACAGTAAATAGGAAAGTCCTATGACTAGATCCTAAGCTCTATGAGAAAGGCATTACCTTACCAAAAATGAGATCAATATTCCAATGAGGTGGAGCCAAGTGGGTGAAGCTTCAATTTAAGGGCTCATGTTGGATTTTGGGTTTTTGGGTAGCTTGACTTGATGGTCATAGCTATGAGCTAAGGCATGTGGTCACTTCCTCTAGCTGCAGGAAATCAATTCGGATGACTTAAGGAAGAGCCATAAAGGAGAAGCCGTCAAGTTTCTAGAAAAGGTCCATGGAGGTGCACATAGGTTGGCTATGGTTTACAAACACAGACCTTGGTGTGGTTGGTCTTGGCTCCATCGAATTGAGCGAGGAGTTGAATTCAAAGGTGAGCCAAGTTGGGTTGGAATGAGTGGCTTCAAGGTGGCTCCAAATTGGCTAAAAATGGGATCAATTTTAGCTCATGGTATGGTTTAGATTTGTCTTATCAAATGGATTTAAATTTAGATTTTATTTTGAAAACTTGGCAGGATAATTCAAAATAATATTTTGGGTGAGATAATCAATACATTTTTTATTTGAATTTTGGGTAATCATTCGAAAAATCTCATCGTGTGGAGGGGTGAGTGTGTAAGTGCAAACAAAAATGTTTTCTAAATATGTTTATTAAATGAGAGTGTACGTGTGTGAGAGCGAAAGTGAGGTGAATTGTGAGAGTGAGAGAGAGTGAAGTGAGTTGTGAGGTGAGTAAGTGCACTATTTCAAGCTTAAAACCTTAAATCCCAAAGTGTCTTCCTGAGGCTCTTCAAGCCTATAGAAACTCTAATTAAGTTTCAGTATGTTGATTTCAATCAACTTAACAAAGTGTCGAAGATTTAAAACTATATATATGAGACTAGAAAGAGTTAAGAGGTGGTTTCAATTTCTAAGTGGATTGGGTCCCAACATTAGTCCTCCAGGAAAGTCATAAGAAAAATTCTAAGGCTAGATCCTACATTCTAGAGAAGGAAAACATAACTCATAAAAATGAGTTCAACAAATACAGTTTTATCTGAACCGGAACTCACCTGGACCCGGTTCACAGTTCAATCGGCTGGTCTATTCCGCTTCTTAAAACATTATATAAATACATAAGAAGTGGGTGGTACATATTTAAATGCATCTTTTAAGAATCTAAAGTTTAAACTGTATGTTAATTACTCATCTTAAAAAATAGAAAAAAATTCATTTCATTTTCAAGAATCAATGTACGACTTCAATTCGTCGGTGTACAAATCTAATATGTAATGCAAAGTGTAAAATATATGAAAACTGGATCAGGCCTCAAACCGAAAAAGGAAAATGTTCAAAGTTCAATGGTTTAACAAGAATTGAACTGAATGAAATAATGAGTACAAATATTAATGAAATACGATATAATAATGATAAATATGTAAGAAAAACAAACTAATAATAGTGGTGGTCCTAAGTTCCCAACTCACGTGCAACTTTAACAAAGGACCATCGAGCTAATACTAAATTGCTGAAGAAAAGAAAATCGGATGACATTCTCTTAAGACCAACTGAAGAGCCTGCAATACTGTCAATGGAAGATATAAAGTAGTCATGTGTTCTGATATAAAACATTTCAGATTGATATTGAATAGCATAATAGGCAACATGATGAAATTAATTATGTGAATTATGTTCTACTTTTCCTAGCAATTAGCGAAATTTTTTATAATCTTAGATAGTTTTTGCCACGTGTGATTCCAATACCCTGGGAAAAGGTTTAGGGGTTTCCTTTTGCAGTACATGTAAAACCCGGTTAATTTCTTTTTTCGGGGCATTTACGTACTTACCATCTAGTTCCATAATAGTAACTGTTGAAATTGGAAAATGAAAAGAGGCCGAAAACGTAAATAGAAAAATAAGCTAAAATTAGAAAATTTTCACCGGAAAAGTAATTTTTACTTAAAAAAGTTTAGGCATTATATTTAAGAATAAGTAGGAAGTGGGTGTTATGTATGCACATGTTTTTTTTTTTTTTTTAATCGTAAATTTAAACATCGTCTAAAAAAATGTTTGGGTTTTTTTACGGACATAGCACTCCCAATTTTACTATTTACAGATTGCACATTTCAAATTATAATATTGCAAAACCCACACCACCGGCAACACCTCCGTTAAGGTCTCCATCCCCGGGCCGCGCATCGAGCAAGAAATTAATTAATATATACGAGGATGGCCATTTGTGGCATGTCTAGTTTTGGAATATTGAGGACCACGGCCAGGCTGTGGCGTTCTATTTATGCTTCGGCTCGACTCTGTCGAGTTACCTAAGCTCTCCAATCTTCAGCCGGAAGAAAACTAGCGGAGATTAGCAGTACCCACCATCTTGCTTTAGCCCCCAATACATTTTGTGCCAGATCGCCAACTTGAATCTGTTTGATTTGTTGTTTTTTTTTTTAAAAAATTACAAATTGCAATTGCTTGTGTAAGGTTTTTTTATTGATTATTGTTAAATTTCAGATTTTCAGTAATAAGTATAAATATTAATTAAATATGATATAATAGTGACAAATATATAAAAAGAACAAACTAATAATAGTGGTGGTCCTAAGTTCCTAACTCACGTGCAACTTTAACAAAGGGCCATTGAGCTAATACTAAATTGCTGAAGAAAAGAAACTCAGATGACATTCCCTTATGGTCAACTGAAGAGTCTGCAATACTATCAATGGAAGATATAAAGAAGTAGTCATGTGCTCTGATATAAACATCTCAAAGTGATATTGAATAGCATAATAGGCAACGGATGAAATTTATTATGTGACTACCTTTCATAGCAATTTGCAGAATTTTTTATAATTTTAGATAGTTTTTGCCACGTGTGATTCTAATGCATGGTATACATTTCTCCTTGTGGGAAAAGGTTCATCTTTTCCTTATGTAGAATCTCTAAAACCATGAAAATTTCTTTTTTTTTTGGGGCATTTACATACATACCATCTATTTCCTATGCATTTACATACATATCCCTGGATTGATTCAATCTCCCACTGCCTTTCATCTCAAAACCAAATTAATTTGCATATGAAGGATTTACTTGATTGGAGAATGCTTTGAAATGGCATGTGAAGAAGTAGTTAGGACATCAAAGTTAGGATTAAGACTTAGGAACGTGAGAGTTAGAAATGTTGTGATAAAAAAAATTTTAGTCACTTCTTTTCACAGCTATTAAATATTTTTGTTTTGTTTATGATCTTGAGCAGTATAGTTGAAAGCCCCTGAATAAGTTTATTAAAATGTCCATTAAAATTTGATATGAATTTAAAATACAAAATAAACTATAATTACAAATCATATTTTAATTTATATA
>NEWO01001144.1:69255-96322 GCA_003013225.1 Phalaenopsis aphrodite
TACAACTTTAATAGCTGGCTAGAATGACAGTTGTTGATATGTAAATACAACAACTTTCAAATTTTAGACTTTAGATATGTAGATACATGAAGAGTTGTGTGATATATATGTAGCTTTCCTTAAAAGCTTTAGCAAATAATGAGAGAAAGCGACAATGAGCCGAAGCAAGACTAGCAATGGATTTGAATTATAGAGTTGAAATTGGAAAATGAAAAGAGGCTGAAAACTTAAATAGAAAAATAAGCTAAAATTAGAAAATTTTCACCGGAAAAGTAATTTGTACCTAAAAAGTTTAGGGTTTATGTATTGCACATCTCAAATTATAATATTTCAAAATCCACACCACCGTTAACACCTCCGTTAAGGTCTCCATCCTGGAGATGCAATTAATTAATATCGATTGAGTGGATGTAGGGTTTCAGCCCGTCCATTGCAGCCTGCTCTGCTAAGGTGATGCAGCCTGCTCTGCTAAGGTGATGCAGGTCGGCCAAAAGAAAACGAATGTCGCGGTCATACCAAGATTCCGCAGCGTTTGGCAGCGACCGTATCTGGGTGTCTCCAGTGAGCAGCGGTCGCAGGCGCCGATCAGAGATCGCCGGCTGTTTGTGGCAAAAAAACTTGATCGGAGATGGAGGCGTTAACGGAGGTGCGCGTTTGGTAGTATTATAATTTAGGATGTGAAATCTGTAAAATGTAAAGTTTCGAGTCATTGAATGCAAGCTGCAATTCATCTGTGTAAGAATCGACCGGGATGGAAAGCCTGCTATATACGAGCCTGACCATTTGTGGCATGTCTAGTTTTGGAATATTGAGGACCATGCCCACCTCAGCACCTGACATTGGCTGTGCGTTCTATTTATGCTTCGGCACGACTCTGCCGAGTTACCTAAGCTCTCCAATCTTCAGCCAGAAGAAAACTAGCGGAGGTTAGCAGTACCCATCATCTTGCTTTAGTCCCCAATACATTTTGTGCCAGATCGCCAACTTGAATCAGTTTCAATTTTTTTTTAATTTTAAATTACAAATTGCAATTGCTTCTGTATGGCTTTTTTACTGATTATTGTTAAAATTCAGATTTTTTTATTGTTTCTCTATGTTTCATTGCAAATTTATGCATTTTAACCTTCAATTTAGTGAAAAGTTAGTTAGGTTTTGCTAGGGTGTTAGATATTAGCCGCAAAATGTAAAGGGCTACAGATGGATGTTTTAAGTTATGAGTAGATTTATATGCTCATTTTAAGGAAATATTACCAGTAATTTTTATTTATGTTTTCACTTTGCATCTTTATATAACAAGTTTTTCGTTCAGGTAACTAAATGAAACCATGAAGAACTTCAAATATGATGACTGGTAAGTCACTTTAAGCTAAATGAATGAACGGAAGGGAATCTGCATATAAGTTTTTTTGTTTGTTTTTGGCCTTATTTGGCTTAGGTTGGGCTACAGGGACATAGGTTACTGATGCACATTTTGCATTATTTGGGTTTCCATTCGGAAACATTTTGTTTATTATCGTGATAAATTATAACTTGAATCAGAGAACTAAGTTCCATACCACATGCTTTCAATTGATTTTGCTAAACCTGAAAAGGTGATTCTTTCTATGGACAGGATGTTTAGAAGCATAGTGTTGCAAATGAGCGAAAAACTTCTTGTTTTGTGGAAAATAGATTAGGGCCAATCCTAATTTTATAATCTGCTAACTTTATTTCGTTGTGAATTACTATTTGCCATTTTGGATTTTTTTTCCACTATACCCATTTTCAATTTATGTTTTAAAAACGGAAGCTTATCTTTCTCCCCTTCCCACAAACACAACTTTGCTAACCTTTTCTCTCCACAATCATTATTTCATTTGTAATTTTTTTTTCTTTTGTTGTAGATTATTGCATTATTTCTGTCAATGGAGGATAATTTGATTAATCTACCGGAGGATTGGGAGGGAGCTCCTATTTATTATAATGACGTTTTTCTTGCTGTTGTGGGGAAAGGGGGTAGCGGCAAGAGTTCAGTAGCAAACAGCATTCTTGGAAAGCCAGCCTTCATTTCTAATGCTACTATGCAAATGACAACTCGTGCTTCTAAAATGAAAAGCGCTACTTTGAAGGACGGGCGTCATGTGCATGTTATTGACACTCCTGGTAACTATATTCTTTGTCTGATGCTATAAAATTTATAAAACTACATAGTTAGAAGGCTGTTAGATTCTTTGCTTTAGATTAATTTTAGTAAGATTCTCCAATGCTATAACAGGTGTGATATAAATTTTCGACCTTAAATTCAACTCGAGTTGTTAGTAAATGCTAAAACGTTAGCAACATGTAAGAGTTTTGTTGGTGATGGATATTTTTATTCAAAAGTTTTATGTTTCAAATCCGACATTTAATTTTTTGGCACAATGTCAAATGTGATTGCCATGCGGAATAAAGCTAGATTGCCAAATGGTACAAAAGTTAGAGAGCCAAATAGGTTTTATAGGTCAATTCGTAGAGGCTCAGTGCCAATTCGTGGGGGTTCAGTATCGAAAAAGTTTTGACAAATTTAGAATTTAAGCTTCACTTTTACTCTATAAAAAAAGAAAATAACTAAAATGATCTCCTGACTATTTGTGAGCGGTGATTTTAGTCTCAAACTATGTAAAATGTCATATTTAACTTCTAGTTTCTTTAAACAGTGTTTAAAATAATTATGCTATGAAGTCGAATGACAATTGAAGTTAGTGGTGTTAAAAATATGATAATTTAGGACTATATTTTCTTTTTCATTTTCTTCCTAAATATAATGTTTTAGTTACCTTATTAATAGTATACTATAGTTAACTTCACATTCAACAGAAGTATATTGAGATTATCTTGGCTGTCGAGCGAGTTATTTTAATAGTTAATTTTAATTGATATTTTTTATTGTAATTGTATTATAATAAAATACATTAATTTAAATTTTTGTTACAATAGAATTAAAATAACAAAAATGTAAAATAAAATTATTTATTACAATAAATAGCTTGCTTCACAATTTGCATGATTTTAATCCATTTCTGTTTTATGTTAGTTGGTTGCTATACATGAGAAAATAATATAAACAGAGAATTCTATTTAATAAAAAAATCAATAAGAAAAGACATCTTAAAACACTTACTATTAAATTTCAATTTATTAAAACACTTACTAAATTAAACAGAGTTTTAGGGTCTTTTTTATGATTATGAGTTTAAATTTGGTCTTTTTGTATTGTCTGAGATTAAAATAGTCTCTCATAAATAGTTGAGGACCAATTTGATCATTTTCTCTAATATAACTGTATTAGATTGTTGAAAAAGATGAATGTTTGGTAACCTTGTCTGCAATGTCAATTTTTATTTTTGATCATTTTCTGAAGAATATCTTCAAGAATAATATTCAATATCAGTTGAGATTTGCATTCTGATTAGTTACTGTAAAGGCAACCTTTTTGAGGTTTTTACATCATAAAAACACTAATCATTCTTTTTATTTATAACTATTTTAGTTATTCATTTCTTGTATGAGGAAATATTCTTAAAACTGGTGTATATGTTTGATCGTTGAATGTTGAATTTTGGAAGCAGCAAAAGTTTGTATTGTTTCACTACATGTCGTTACACTTAAAGAGTATTTTGTAAATGGTGTTGTGCATTTCTTTTATTTTTTCAATGGAAAATCAAGCTTTATTGCTTTAGTTATGCATGGACTGCCTCTGGATTGTGGTGTGAGTTGCATATTAGTTTTCTAATAAGACTTTTTGAAAGACTGAACTTAATGAAAAACAATATTTTACGAAACATTTTATGAATTTACCACCTCAATTTTTTCTTTTATATCAAGAGATTACTTTTTGTTCCCTAAGGAACCATTTGGGATCACATTTATTTATTATTTTATTTTATTAAGTTTATGTTTTGATTTGAAAGATAATATGTTCGATTTTTTTTAGTTAATTATGATTGCTTTTAAAAGCACTTAAAATAATTTTTAATCTAAAAGTTGTTTTGAGTGTTTTCAAAGACATTAATTTGTTTAAAAAAAAAATACACTAAAAATATGTTTAAGAAACAAAAAAAACCAAAATGAAAAACAAAAGATCCCAAAGATGCCTCAAGTGTTTTTGAATGTATTTTTTTGAGTTCTTTATTCGTTGATACTACTATTATTTACTAATGTGGATAGTTCGAGCTTCATTGATAAATGAAAACTATAAATGTACCGGGTTGAGCTGATTCCAACTTCTAATTTCCTAACTTGTTTATGCTTAGAATGGGTTGGGAACGGAGAGGATGGGCTTGATAAGCTTTGTAGACAAGCATCTCCCAGCTGATTTTAACATCCAAAATCATCTACTGTCTTTGTGTTTATTTCATTATTATTGTTTTTTGAAAAATTACAGCCTTTGTGTTAAGGGTTTTGATAGTATGGGCTGATAGTTTCTAAAGTTTATGGAAATAAGTTGATGTTTTTTGTATGTTTATTCTAATTATAGTTATTGTGCTTGGTGGGTCACCAATTATCTAATTTGAGTTGTTAATAAGTTTTTTATTATATGAATGTTGTTTTCATTTATCATTAGCTCTTGTAGAAGTGATTTAAGCGTCAACGAAAATTTAAGGAGTTTTGTATTTTGGGTTACATGGAGGGGCACATTCTAATGAATAACCGAGTAGCTGCGATTTTTTTAATTAGAGCTAGTGTTTTTTTCTATCTTCTCTTTAAATGAAAAGGTAATATAAAGTTTTACCACGCTAACATGCTCATTTTTTTATGGATTAGAAAATGGAAAAAAATATTATTTCTTGACTCAATTTCTACATTGCTCGTTAAAAAAAAAAAAAAACTCAATGAGTGTAGGCATTGAACCCCTCTTCATATATATTAGGAGGAAGCAACACCACCTCGATTAATACTGAGAAGTTATAAGTAGCTTTATTTAATTATTTATTTAAACCTAAAAAAGTTCCTAATTTCTATTACTATTGTAAATCTTGCCCTTTTCAAGAACTTTATCCCTTAGCAACAAATTTAAATGCCTGAGATGTTCTTGATTCACTGACACATCTTGATTCGCTAGTAGAACGATGCCCATTATCTTTAGGATGTAACAACCACTTTGAATTTGCAAGTTATGGGATGTCTTGCATTGAGATGGAAATGTGAAATGACAATTTAGAAGCAAGAGTATTTTTATTCCCTAAATATCAAGCTAACTGTCAAAGGGAAGACATCAATACGACCCTATGACATGTTTAAGAAACAAAGGGCATGTTGGATCCTAGAATATCTGTGAATTCAACATTTATACAACAATATCTCAAATAGGGAAAAGAATGGAATAGAGAGAATAAAAGATAGATGTAGAGAGAGAAACTTTGGGATAGAGGAAAAGTAGTTTAAGGATGGTAGTGTGTATTGGATTAAATATCTAAAATTGCAAAATTTGAGCTTAACCTTGACCTTCCATTGTAGCTTTTGGTTGACTCTTGTAATTTTGCATGAGACATATGAAAGAAATAACAAATGCAACAAATGTCATGTGTCCTGTGGCCTGATAGAATGTCGATCTTAGCAACCCCTATCCAATTGTAGGAAAGATTTTCAACTTTTGCAGATTTCATGAATAGTCATGCCTGGGCTTTTGAGTTTTCGAGCAATTGTAGTCGGGCAACTGAGTTGATGAGTAACCGTGTTAGGACTGACAAACTAAAGAATTGACTAATGCGATGTGTTGTGTAGTCAATCCACTAAGTTGGTCAAGCTGATCTTTGGGCTAATCCATTTGAATCTCATCTCAAGTGATTCTTATGTGAATATTAAGTTGGGTTGAGTCATCTGGTATTAGCCATACAAAGCATTTTGCTTTTCTTAATTACATTTCATCCTTATTACTACTTTACAGTTTTGCTTCTAATTATAACATTGCATTTGAGTTCTTCAAATTTTCCTCTTTTCGTGGTCTCTAGTAAAGCTTTTACTGGAGGCTGAGCTCTTAATTTTTTTCCTCTTTAGGATTAGTTGATTTTTCAGCTGGTTCTGAGTTCGTTGCTAGAGAGATAGTGAAGTGCATAGATTTGGCCAAGGATGGCCTCCATGCTGTATTCATGGTATTCAATATGCATTAACACTTTACAAGGGAGAAAGAGGATGCTATCCGGTATATAAAAACTTTTTTTGGTGATAGGATTGTTGATTACTTGATTGTAGTTCTTACTGGCGAGGATGCACTTGAAAAGAAGAAGAAAACTTTGAGTGAATGGATTAAAGATTGTCCAGAGTCGCTAAAAGTTTGTTCATGTAACTTTTTTTTTCCTTTTTTAAAATTTTTGATATTTGAGTTTTCAAGTATTTTGTTTGTTAATTAGCTGCATATTTATTGCAATAGTTTTTTTTGCTTTGAAACAATTTTTAAATAGAAGTCTGGCAAGTTATTTTTGCGTCAACATTTTTTGTAGGCTATGACTTATACGTGCAATTTTACTCAAATTATATAATATGCTCTACTCTGCTTAGTCTTGTGGTCTTTATTTGAATTGATATAGTGCTGATGTTCTTGTGTGTAAAGTTAGCCTCGAACAGTTAAAAACACGTTGAATAAAAATTATCTGAAGATCTGATATTTTTTCAGCATTTCCTCATTATTGATATATATTTTAATGAGTTTAAAATTTTAATTTCTATGCGTGATATCATGTTAGAAAAAAACAAATATGATTCTTTTACTTGCGCTTAAATTTACACATAGAATATTCTCCATCAAGAGTGACAGTGTTATGTAATTAATTAGAAATGAAGTTTTATTATGTTACAATAGTTGTAACAACAATTTGGAACTTTGCAATATTAAAGACTAATTAATGCCCATGAATATTAACATGCAAGTGATCTAGTTTATGATGCATGGAGTTCCTCAGAGATTGGGGTTATGTATGCAGTCTGTCTTTGTATTTATGGTCTACCAATGTAAGCATACTTGTGACTAACACATTTTTTTTGCTATACATCAAGTATCAGTTTCTAGTTTATATTTCGAAGATTATATCTGTGAATGTTAGACATTTTCAAAGCTTTAAACATCCGACTATCTTACGTAATTTTTGTCTTCCATTTTCATATTGATTGCTCTCATTCATTCTAAATTATGGCCCTCGTATGATTTCCTTATTCAATCTTATTCTTTTTGAGCAGAAACATGAGGAGTTTTCTTACAGTTTATGTTTATTGAATAAACAAATTTTTATGGTATATGAATAAAATGTTATGGTCATAGTGGTTAGATGACATTAAGTATGCAATTGGTGTAACGCTCTTTAAATAATGTTGACCATCATGTCTATGTTGAGAAATGACTCCAATCATATGCCAATTATTGTAGTTTACATTTGAATGAGCTTTCATATATGTACTTCTTCTAAGTTTGTTGGAGGAATTACAAACTTTCCTATTGGTTTTTGCTATTTTTCTCGTTATAACTTTATTTGCTTGCTTTTTAATAATTTGAGGGGTTGTTGTTTTTGTTGTTTGCTGACTTTAGAATTACTATATAATGTGGGTTATCTTGGGATACGTTGATAGGATTGGATAAGATATATCTAAAGTTTTTTTTTGCCTGAACTGGAAATTGGAACTCAAGTTAGAATTTGAGAGTTGCTTCAGAATCCATTTAATTAATGTGTTATTTTATGTTTCATACATCATCTATGTAACCTTTAGATTTCAATCTCCTTTGCTTTCAATGCAATGTTATTTCTTTTTAATTTTTAAAAATTAAATCTATAGTGTGGTTTGTTTGCTAGTCATTACTTGTCCTTTAGCAGCATTGTAAACTTGAGACATGGGTAAATTGGTTGGCGTATGGTATGGAGAAAATGTATTCCCTCATATTCATTAGAAATTTGTAAGTTAGGCTGGGAAATTAGAATGATTAAGATTTAGCTAATGCTTAAAAAGACATGCGATATATATGCTTAGCCACATATTGTTATCAAATGATTGATGCAAGAGTGGTAAAGGCTAAGGCAGATTAGGAGCCTTAGTCAGAGCAGAATAATAAATATTAAATGTGTTTCTGACTTTCTTGTAATTAGTTTAAATAGGTGGCCTTAATTATGGACTTGTACTCAAAATAAATAGTCCGTTATAAATATGTTTTGTCGTAATAGAGAACGACAGGAGATATGATTGATTGCTAAGACATTCTTTTGTGTAATCTAGATTGTTGGTTTATGAATCATGGAGTTGTCAGCTAAGTGGTGTTTCTAGGTCATATTTTATATCTTATTTTTCATTTAATCTATAACATTTTATCTTTTTTTCTCCTTTACCTTGTTTGGTATCAATGATAGTACACAGTCCGAAGCTACTAGTGATAATCTCTTTTTGCTTGAAATTCAAAAACATATTCTGGGTTTAAGTTCATAGTGTTCTAACTTTTCCATCATGATAAAAATTTTGTAGAACTTTATTCCTTTTTTCAAGAAAGGTTTGTTGTTTTTGATAACATCACCAAGGATGAGGTTAAGAGAAAGATGCAAGTAAAACGGTTGATCTCTCTTATCTACTTTGTTGTTGTGCACAATGGAGGAAAACTTTTCACAAGGCAAATGTTTGCACAAACCAAAGCACATCTTGGACAAATCCATCATTCAGGCATTTAAGTTGATCAATGACATTGTCTCTCATGTTTATTTAGGAAGGAGTCTTGTGTCGATAACAAATGAAAAAAGAGAACAAAAATAATCTCAAATGCTCGACGAAGGCTTTGTCTAAACGGAAGGAAGAACTCAATAAATCATATGCTGATGAGTTCAAAGGCATATAAGAAATGATATTTACTTCTCTCAGTAAAAAATATCTCATATCACTGTATGTTTCATTTCTTCATGTCTGAAATGAAAGAAAATGATCAAAATGATTTATAGGTTTTTTATTTGTTTTTCTTAATCTCTGAGATTTTATTTTGTCTCTTATTTCCATCTAAAGAATCAAAAATCACATAACCAAATTTGTCAAGATTTAATGAGTCGATGCACTCTAAAATCTCTGAGATTAAGATAAACAAATAAAAAATCTATAAATCATTTTGATCATTTTCTTTCATTTCAGACATGAAGAAATGAAACATACAATGATATGAGATATTTTGTACTGAGAGAAGTAAATATCATTTTCGATATGCCTTTGAACTCATCATCATATGATTTATCGAGTTCTTCCTTCCGTTTAGCCAAAGCCTTCGTCGAGCATTCAGGATTATCTTTGTTCTCTTTTTTCATTTTTTTGTCGGCACAAAGCTCCTTCCTAAATAAACACGAGAGACAATGTTATGGATCAACTTAAATGCTTGAATGATGGATTTGTTCAAGATGTGTCTTGGCTTGTGCAAACATTTGGTTTGTGAAAGGTTTTCCTCCATTGTGCGCAACAACAAAGTAGGTAAGAGAGATTAACCGTTTTACTTGTCTCTCTCTCTTAACCTCATCTTTGGTGATGTTATCAAAAACAACAACTCTTTCTTGACATAAGAGAACAAAGTTCTACAAAATTTTTATCATGATAGAAAAGTTAGAACACTATGAACTTAAACCAAGAATATATTTTTGAATTTCTAGCAAAAAAGGGTAATCACTAGTAGCTTCGAAATGTGTACTATCATTGATTGATACCATATAAGGTAAAGAGAAAAAAAAGAGATAAAATGTTACTGATTAAAAAAAAAACACGATATAAGATATGACCTAGAAACACCACTTAGACTGTCCACTCTATGATACATAAATCAATAATCTAGATTACACAAAAGAATGTCTTAGCAATTAATCTATGTCTCTTGTCGTTCTATATTACGACAAAACATATTTATAATAGATTATTTGTTTGGAGTACAAGTTCATAATTAAAGTCACATATTTAAACTCATTACAAGAACATCACAAACACATTAAATATTTATTATTCTGCTCCGACTAAAGCCTCCTAATCTGCCTTAGCCTTTACCGCTGCTGCATCAATCATTTGATGGCATTATGTGGCCAAGCATATATAGCGCATGTCTTTTTAAACATTAGCTAAATCTTGACCATTCTAAGGACATCTATAGTGTCATTTCAACTCATGTTTAGAATAACTTTCTATGTGTCAATTTCCAATTTTCATTTGAGTTGGATGAAGTGTTCTGAGCTTTGCAAGAAGGTTGTTAGAGTTATGAGGTTGATCAGCATCTTCATGAGGCTATTCCAGATGTCATCTTTAAAGCATTCCATTTAGGAGCATCTCTTTAGAGTGAACTCAGAAGCATCCCACTCAATCCATTCAAAATATATCCTTATTAATGGATAAAACATGTGAAGTTTAAGTGAGCTTTACTTGACATGAACTTGGCTTAAAATTAAAATCAAGTCAGCTCATTTACAGAAGATTCAATTTTGATCCAAGTTGAAATTTTATTTTACTCAAAATTTTAAATAATTTAAAGGTTGGAATAAAGAATTGAAACTAAGGCATTTGTAATATATATATAATAATTTTGAACAATAAATACTAACTAAATGGACAACTTTTTTTTTTATAGTATTATATTAAATAAATTTGTAATATATATATAATAATTTTGATCGAATTTAAAGTAAATCTCAAGTCGCTGACTCACTGTAGACTAAAAATAAATGTCAAGCTAAGCACGATAACTCTAAGCTAGACACTAACCTATTCAAATCAATTTAGATTCAACTCAAAAACTTAATGACTTCAAGTTTTAAAAATATTTATCACCCTTCGTCTTCTTAAACAATGCAGTCCAATGGTCCAATGCAAAGTGAATCATTTTGCTTGTCTGTTCTAGCTTTGACCGATACCATTCTATTCTTAGATCCGTCGTCGAACCAAACTAAGTGACCTAGGTCATCTAGAAAAAAACTTCCAAAAGTATGGCTTCACCTAATCAACGAGAATGATTCCACGAGAGGATGAGAGATTCTATTTTCGCAGCCAGACTTACAAATTTCTAATGAATATGAGGGAATACATTTTCTCCATACCATACGCTAACCAATTTGCCCTTGCCTCAGGTTTACAAGCTGCAAAAGGACAAGTAATGATCAGCAAACAAACAACCATCATAATAGATTTATTTTTTAAAAATTACAAAGAAATAACCTTGCATTGAAAGTAAAGGAGATTGAAATCTAAATGTTACATAGATGATGTATGAAACATAGAATAACACATTAGCTAAATGGATTCTAAAGTAACTCTCAAATTCTAACTTGAGTTCCAATTTCCTATTCAAGCAAACAAAAAAAAAACTTCAAATATATCTTATCAAATCCTATCAGCATATACCAAGATAACCCACATTATAATAAAACTAAAGTCAGCAAACAACAAGAACAACAACCCCTCAAATTATTAGAAAGCAAGCAAATAAAGTTATAACGAGAAAAATAGCAAAAACCAATAGGAAAGTTTGTAATTCCTCAAACAAACTTAGAAGCAGTACATATATGAGAGCCCATTCAAATGTAAACTATAGTAATTGACATATGATTGGAGTCATTTCTCAACATAGACTTGATAGTCAACATTATTTAAAGAGCGTTACACCAACTGTATACTTAATGCTATCCAATCACTATGACCATAACCTTTTATTGATATACCATAAAAATTTGTTTATTCAATGAACATAAACTATAATAAAACTCATCATGTTTCTGCTAAAGAAAAATAAGATTGAATAAGTAAATCATACGACAATCATACTTTAGAATGAATGAGAGCAATCAAAATGAAAATAGAAGACAAAAATTACGAAAGATAGTCAGATGTTTAAAGCTTTGAAAAGCTCTAACATTCACAGATGTAATCTTCGAAATGGAGAAATTGATACTTGATGTGTAGCAAAAAAAAAATGTGTTAGTCACAAGTATGCTTACATTGGCAGACCAAAAATACATAGACAGATTGCATACATAACCCCAATCTCTGAGGAACTCCATGCAACATAAACTAGGTCATTTGCATTTTAATATTCATTGGCATTAATTAGTCTTTAATCTTGCAAAGTTCTAAATTGTTGTTACACTATTGTAACTATTGTAACATAATATAACTTCATTTTCAATTAATTACATAACACTGTCACTCTTGACGGAGAATATGCTTTGTGTATATTGTTAAGCGAATGTAAATGAATCATATTTGTTCTTTTTCTAACATGATATCACACACAGAGATTAAAATTCTAAACCTATTGAAATATATATAAATAAGGAAGAAATGTTGAAAAAACATCAAAGCTTCAGATAATTTTTATTCAACGTGTTTTTAACTGTTTGAGGCTAGTTTTACACACAAGAACATCAACATTATATCAATTCAATTAAATACCACAAGACTAAGCAGAGCAGAGCATACTATATAATTTGAGTAAAATTGCACGTATAAGTTCTAGCCTACAAAAAACACTGACACAAAAACAAGTTGTCAGAATTCTATTTTAAAATTGTTTAAAAGCAAAAAAAGAAAATATTGCAATAAATATGTAGCTAATTAACAAACAAAATATTTGACAACTCAAAGATCAAAAATTAAAAAAAAAAGAAAAAAAAGTTACACACAAGCCTTTAGCGGCTCTGGACAATCTTTAATCCACTCACTCAAAGTTTTCTTCGTCTTTTCAAGTACATTCCCGCCAGTAAGAACTACAATCAAGTAGTCAACAATCCTATCACTAAAGAAGGTTTTTATATACCGGATAGCATCTTCTTCCTCCCTTGTAAAGCGTTAATGCATAGCGAATACCATGAGTGCAACATGGAGACCATCCTTGGTCAGATCTATGAACTTCACTATCTCTCTACCAACGAACTCAGAACCAACTGAAAAATCTAATCCTAAAGAGGAAAAAAATTAAGAGCTCAACTTACAGTAAAAGCTCTACTAGAGACCACAAAAAGTGGAAAATTTGAATAACCCAAACGCAATGTTGGAATTAGAAGCAAAACTGTAAAGTAGCTATAAGGATGAAATGCAATTAAAAAAAGCAAAATGCTCTGCATGGCCAACGCCAGATGACTCAACCCAACTTACTATTTTTGTTCGGTATGCTACTGTTTGTAAGATACTATTTTTGTTTTGTTGGTTGTGCTAGTGGTTGCTGTTTTGCTGTGTTGGATATAACTTTGGTTGTGGTGGTTGTTCTAGAGTTTTCTTCTTTATATTAGTCTTTTTAATTATTTGTTTTTTTCAGATAATTGAATAATATTCCTGAATATGTCTTTTAGTTGTTTTTTGGTTTGAGCTATGATGTACTTTATCGATTCTAAGAGTGTTTACAGTTCTCTGAAATCTTAGCCTGGTTTGCTCCTCTATTTTATTGTATACTATATAAATTTGGATGGAATTATTTTTTTCAACCATTTTTTTTTAGTTATAACTTTTTAATTGTGTTCTATCTATGTCTAATTTCTCTCTTTTTCTTCCTAGTTTTGGATATTTTATATATGTGATATGTTTGGATTTGTTTTATTTGTTATTTAATCAGATGTTCAAAGAATTGGTAGATTTCATTTCTTTCTACCTGATGTTTTCTTGAATTTTGATGGATACTCTGAGTAATAGATTTTGGTTTGGCCGAGCCCTCTTTATGATTGACCTTCTCTTTGTTTTTTTTCATGTTGGTTACGGGGCTTTTGGTTGTGTTTTGTTTTGATTTTGTCGGTTTTCTGGTTGGAGGCATGTTGCTACTGTAGTTTGGTGAGTTATTGATTGGTGAGCTGTTGTTTTTCTTGATGCTCAACTTCCTCTAAGCTATTTGCTGAGATGTTTTAATTGGTTTATTGGTTCCTGTAAGCATCCTCAGGTTGCTAATATATTGTTTTGGAATGTCTTTATTTCTGGTGGCTGTTCTGGTTGTCTTTTTATTTTACTTTTTTCTCATTATTTTTTGGGTGTAGATGGTTGGTGTCTATTTTGGATTTGATTTATATGTTATTGGGTTGAGTTGTATATGCTTTTTTTCAGTAATATAGTTGGGCATTACCCTCATTTTATTTTAAAAAAGGAGTGAAGTGTGATCACCTCTACTAATTTACTATAGTTTTTTTTCACTAATTATTTGTTTTTTTCTGTAAAATATAACAAGTGAACAGAGTTGTTAAAGTCAACAGCTTATAATGCAATTATAACAACACTCATTTACATATAGCTAGGGCTGTAAACGAGCCGAGCTTGAGCGAGCTCAGGCTTGGCTCGTGTTCGGCTCGTTCGAAATAGCTCGTGTTCGAAATCGGCTCGTGAACAGTGTGTTCGTATTCGGCTCGATTTAAATATTCGTGTTCGTGTTCGGCTCGTGTTCGGCTCGAAATTGGCTCGTTAACTAAAATTGAGAAAAATAGATGTAAAGTGTGGGGTTCGAACCCGGATCAAATCTATACAAAAGAGGACCTTAACCACATTGCCACATGAGGTGTTATGATTTAAACTTAGACATAAATATATATAATATATTATTATATAAATAATATATGTAATATAGTGTTATAAAAAGAGTTGTATAATTTTTTTTCGAGCCATTTCGAGCCGAACACGAGCGAACAAACTGTTGTTCGTGTTCGGCTCGTTTACATTTCGAGCTTAAAAATTTGTTCGTGTTCGGCTCGTTAGGCTTAACGAACGAGCCGAACACGAGCTGCTTAACGAGCCGAACACGAGCTGTTCACGAACAGCGAGCCAAATTGACAGCCCTACATATAGCACAACTGAAATAGTTATAGGTCAACTTTTCTCCGGATCAAGTGCATCATAGCATGGGCAATCTTAATAGCTTGTGGAAGTACATTTAAAAAATGTTACAAATTTTTAAGAAAATATTAGGGTAAAATATACTTAAAATATACAGAATATTCTCAAAATACACAAATTAATGGGTATGTGGTAGTTTGTCAAAGGCACAAAAAAGACATTTTCTAGCTTAATATTCCTTAATTGTATATCCTTCACATTCAAGTAAAAAGCTGCAAACAAAATAATTTAAAATTGGGACATTTACACACATACCACCCAATTCGTATTTATTTACATATCTAAACCCAAAAAATTATTTTTACATTTATACCAACAAAATCTTTCATTTCTCCTACAGAATATCACTATTTTTATTTTTAAAAAGTGAAGTACACATTTTCATACATAGATAAGATGTCATATATAGATAAATTGGTGATATATTTGTAAATCTTGCATTAAAATTATTTCGACACATTAGTTTTAGTCAAACTGATCATGGAAAATGGACTGATCCCATTTATCATAAATATGGGCATATGTAGCTTGAAAGTAAATTTATTAATTCAATGTCAAAAAAGGACAAACACATGCTAAAGCCGACATAATTAAGAGTAATCTTACTTTCGGTATATCTATAATGAATATTTGATAAATAAGACCACAAATATTGACATTCTTCTCCTCTTTAATTTGGATCAAATCTTGAATCTCTAGAAAAAGAGACTTCAGATGAGGAAAAAACAACTAAAAAAAATTAGAAGTGTTTGGAAAATAATTAAGGAAGGTATTGTTGACTGCAATTCTGGCTAGATCAAAATTTTACAATAAGAAGTATTCTAATCTATTAAATAATTAAGCAACCGACTCTCATATGCAGTTAATTAATTGGCCCAGAATATAAAAATTACACATCATAAAGTCTTAAAACCACATCATATCAGCTACAATCATATAACTACTAAAATAGTAAAGTGCCATCTTGCACAAATCTAAACAAAGTAGCATCAGCTTACCTAAGGAAACATTCTTAGTTATTACAAACCATTAAAGCAGTCTACTTAATTAAAAGCACCATAATAAGTCTTCTAAATGTTACATACCAAGTTTTGAGACAGACGGGGAGAGAGAGAGAGAGAGAGATCATGAACCTAACCATGGTTGATATTTTTTGGATGTCTATTTTAACTGGGACCAAAGAGACCAAAAAAATGTCCCTAGGGTCCAATGTTTACATGAAGGAAGAAAAAATTCTCCCAAGTGCTACTAGAACTCCAAAGCCATCCCATGCTAGAGTCCTAGTACATATGCCTATTATAGACACTAAAGAAAGACCAATACCAAAACATTGGCCCTCCTCTAGCTGAAATAACTCTCCATAGAGTCTCAGCCACATGCCTTTAATTACACAATGAAATGAAAAATAAGAGAAAAGAAAATAGAAAAGTATTCTTACCTGAGCATAGGTAAGGTTGACATGTTATCATGCCCACTAAAGAAGCACATGCATGCAAGTGAAATAATTATGACAAAAGTAAGTCATGAAACTAGACTAACATGTTCTAGGGCTAAGCCTTTGCCCTATATTTAATAAAGGAACCATGTATGAATGAGGTCCTAATAATATTGCAAGCATATATAGAAAAATACTTGCTTACTATATTTATAAATGTTGGTGCCCTATTTTTAATAAAGGAACCATAAAGAGATTTTCTCTCTAGTTTCTCTTTGTTCTTGAAACACCCCAACCCTAGGAGTTTGCATAGAAGCTAGCTTTTAGCCCATCCCAGAGCTTGCTAAAGCTTCAAACCATTCCATGAATTTAGGTTTTGATCTTCCCAGTCTTTGTACGAAGGATTGCATGGTTTAATTTTCATGTGAAGAGTAGAAAAAGAAATAGAACAGGAAGAGATGAAGGAGCTAAGAGTACATATATGATGAAAAACTTAACCATGGTTAGGCCAAAGGTTGCTCACGAATGGCTGCGGTGGGGAATTGTGAAGGGATAAACCTATAGTGGTGATTTGCTGCTGGAGTTGGTAGAGACGGTGTGTTCATGAGGGACATTGTCATGCCTGTGTCAAAGTAAAACACACTGTTAAAGGTATTAGTATCTCATTAAAATTTAAATTACAATTCTTGTATACAGTGAGGCAGTCTAAATAGATATCATAAAGGATAAATATTAATAGAAATTAGTGAGATGCTTAGTCTAGAACATTGCGAAGAATAATATAAATTTCATAATGTAAATAATAAATTTAGACAATGCATCCATATTGCCCATATGATGTAACGTTTTAAATATAATGATTATTTAGAGTTTGATTGGGGTATTTTTTCACATTTATATTTTTCAAAAAAGTGCCACAATTAAATTTTATTCAAAAGTTGTCATATTTTTAAATTTCTAGGATTAGATGCAAATTTTACAGCCAAATCTACTATTTTTTTTGTAATTAGAAGAATGTTGTTGATTAATTTTTCCAAAATAGAAAAAAGCTATCTTTAAAAAAAATATATTTCTATAAATTTATTCTACAATAATCAAAAACTAAGTTTAATAAACTTTCAAGGTCAAATTATATTTTTTAAGTCCTTTGAACTTATATTAGGAGAATACAAACAAGAACACATAACATAACCTCTAATCACATGTGCAAAAATTACGTCCAGTTAATCGACAGATGATGACATGGATCGCATCACACCATGCGTTCGACCGCGTGGTGCGATTCACGCTGTCGTCCGCGCTTCCATAAATAAACAAGTAAAAAATTAATATTTATCTTTGCCTCCCATTATTAAATGATTAATTAATACTATCTGTGGAAAAAAATAACCTGCAACTTGTGCCGGGGTACTCGGGGCCAATGAAACAGGGGAGATTCCATAGCTTTGTGCTGCAAATCCTGTAATTCCAGCTGTTGAGCTCATCTCAGAGTATTGGAACAGCTGTGGATACTGTAACCCATAGCCTGTATGTCCATGACCGAACTGAAAATATGGATAGAAAGCATTTGTTCCAGTCACCATTCCATTACCTGTTGCACCACTATTCCCACCATATAATGGATAATGATGAGCAGCCCCACCCCCATAAACATTATAATATGCCTGCATTATATTTTTTTTCAACAAAAGTTATAAGAATCAATGAATGAGTTTGCATTAACGATTTGGCTACAGACATAAAGTAAAGTAAGTTAGATATTTATGATCATTTGCACATGGGATAGGAGTACTTATTTGAGATATTAGAAATGCATTTTGGCCCAAGCTCACATGCCGGACTGACTGATTAGATATTTAATTATTAAACTTTATGATATTACTTAAACAAATACCATTCGTTAAATTGCACATAAATAATATAGCTAGCTGTATCATGCAGAAGAAATTTG
The DNA here is from genome assembly GCA_003013225.1 of Phalaenopsis aphrodite. Classification (NCBI taxonomy): domain Eukaryota; kingdom Viridiplantae; phylum Streptophyta; class Magnoliopsida; order Asparagales; family Orchidaceae; genus Phalaenopsis; species Phalaenopsis aphrodite. Next base: position 87,447 of record NEWO01001144.1, read on the forward strand.
CTTATTTTAAGTAACATTTTTAATAGCAGGAAAGGACAAATTGGTGACATTTTTTGGGGTAATTGTGAAGTTTGAAAGAGAATATTAATAATTTCTTCATACATATATAAGGATCTATGAGCCCAAGTACGCAGATTATCAAAAAGAAGATACTCCAGCTAATACAGAATAATTGGGCACTTATAATACCATAGTTTGGTGTTAAATGCCTTAAAATATATGAAATATTTTCTTCCATTCTTTTGGAGAAGACCATAAATTCAACACAATTATATGTGGACTTGATTAAAAATGTGCTGATTTAAAAGAGTTCTATTTTATTTTTATATTTTAAAAATTATAAGGTTATATTTTATTTTATTTTTTAATCCAAAAAAAACAAAAAACAGGACATTAATTGTGTTCTAAAACCTACTTGATCACATGACTTGATTCATGAGTCATTAAAGCGAACATTGTTCAAATACTGTGTCAGTCAAACAATAACTCCAACTGCTGCAGTGTCGTCTTCTAGGTCTATCGAATATAAGTTAATTAATAAATTAAGACTGATGGCTTTCTGCTTCCAAAAGAAAATTTCTTTTTCATTGAAAAGTTCAGCATTAACTGGAGCATACCATGATTATTTGCCACGCGTAGTGTATAGAAATAAGTTTGATTGGCAACATTAAAGTTCTGTACTTGACATATTTGGCTGATTATTTTGGCTTGGCATGTATGCACTCTATTAAATTGTTCAATTATTATTTAACTCTTGTATTTATAAAGTTAGTGCTGGGTCTATTAAATTTGGATTTTATTGGCACAAACACTGCCTCAAATAATTTGATAACCGAGCATGTCTATTTTTTGTCTGATTAAGTTCATGAGTTTGACATTAGTCTATATTTTAAATTCTTTAATTTTTGTTTGCAACATCACCAAAGAAAATGGAATTTTATTAGCAAAATGGCATTTAAAACAAAATTAAAACTAAATTAGCATATACTATGTGATTAAGATCTTTATATTTTAATCATTTTTCAAGTAATAATACAAGAGAATGTATAATTTTCATTTTAAACATATAAAATTTAATTATTTGTGTCTTCCAAAGACTTTTGTGAAATATAAATTTATAAATTTTTAGAGCTGGTTTTGGCATCATTTTTTATTTTTAATTTTTATTTCATTTTTATTTTTTAAAAACATTTTTAGTCAATGTGGTTTTGATATTTTTATAATTTATTTTATAAAATAAATCATCTTGTTTTTACGAATAATTCAAAATATCTAAAATTTTTTTGAGGATTTTTAAAAGAATTATCTCTAGCAAATATGTTTTAATTCAAAGCAAAATATATAAAAAACAATAAAAATAAAAATAATCCAAAACTAAGTCGATTTTTATTTGGGTTGGTTCCGGTTTTCCCGAACAAGAGGAACCAATTCAACATATTACAAAAACTGAATCATTATTGGAGCGCATTGTGATTAGAGTCCTTATGTAGCTTTACATCAGGACTCCTGATGTAATTTTTTTTTTTTCCTCAGGGCAGGCACCAAACAATTCTATGAAAGCAATTGCAGTTAAATTAATCAACATTGCATAAGCATAACAAGCTTTTATTTAAAATTCTTCTCAAATGATTATAACTAGAAATAAAAAACATATATATGACAAATAAAAATGGAAAATTATTTTTAACAAAAATACAAGATATTTTTATAATTAAAAAAAAAAATTCTGAATTACTTTGCACAGCAAATATACTCCAATTCATTTTTTTTATCCAAAAACAAAATTATAATAATTTGTATTTCTCATTAAATATTTCATTATGATTATTTGTCATGTACTTCTATCACAAAATAAGATGAGCATATCTTTAGGTTTTTTTTGTTAATACAAGAATAGCAAAGAGAAAAGTTCATGATTTTTATGTATTAATCCAGATTATATATGAACATGAAATTAACATAAGATAATGATGAAGTACTGACCGCAGGGCAAGGGTAGTCCGGAGAGTAAGGCGAATAGCTGGCCAAAAAATGTAAAGAAACATGTTAATGAAGATTTTATAATGTCTGAAATTTTTTGTAAGATAAACGTACGTAGCTCAAAAACCTTTTGATGGGTTAAATTAATATTTTCGATCTCTCATATATAGTATCATATTAGTAAAATAGTATCATATTAGTATTGATTAATTGAATAAGCAAAATTAGACTATTTGTGTTGAAATATTCAGTACGATGTATACTATTCTGATGAGAAGAGAGCAATTATTTGCCATCTATAAACATAGTTTTGACACATTAGATATTAATAAAAGGAAAATGTACCATGAATCAAGATTATATAATACAATGAATCAATTTTCATGTGTGTATGCGAAAGAATAAGGCTCTATTTGGGGTAGTTTATCCGCTCATAAAACGGGTCGAACTCCGCAATCCGCGTTTCAAAATAAGCGGCTTATCTAGACAAACAAAAACCGCACCAAAACGAACCCAAAGAAAAACTGCCTAACAAAAAAAAAAAAAAAAACAAAGAATTTAACAAACGAAATTCCGAAATTGTTTTTTTTTATCTTTCGTGAGTTGATTTGCTCTACTTACTTTCTTGGTTGGCTTTACCCTTTAAACATAAAGCTTTAGGTCAACGCATAATTAATTAAAAAAAAGGTGGTGCATCAGAGAAAACCTATGTGCATTGTGGACGGAATATGAGATTTTGGGACTAGTTGGGAGAAGAGAGAGACAGGATGATAAAGTTTAGCATTGAAGCACACTGGGATGCCTCATGCCTTGGCTCGGCAAACACATGGCAGCTTTTTTAAGATAAAGAAAAAGAGAAAGATATGGCTGTTTTGCAAAAGCAGCACTCATCCATTACACATCTCAAATGCATCACAAGGATTATGGTGCAAGCATACATGCATCATGTCCATCAAATTATTGATGTAAATATGAAAGGAGAGAAGAGAAGAAAGAGAGATGCATGACACATGCACATGCGTACCAGGGCAAAGCATGAATCTTGGAAGAAACATCCAGAGTGTAAAGCTCACCCGTATACATTATAGGGAACGCCCTGATGGATGGCATAATGAGGGAATGTGATTGGAGAAGGAAAAGCTGTTGCCATGCCACCTTGAACACCTCCTTGATATGATTTCATCGCCCTAAAGCTCCTGCTTCCACCTACAAATCAAATTAATTAGCCATTACACCATAATTAGTCTGTGTTTTCATGTGGCTAAGAAAAACTGTAGAAAATTAATTTGTAATATTTACTGTTAGATTTAGTTCTTAAATCAGCAAAAAAAACTAAGTACTATTTCCGAGGATAACTACCACAGATAACGGATTTTACTTAAAAAATAAATAAATAAATACCATTATAATTGAAGGAGAAGTTTTTAAGATAAATTTACGGTAGTTCTGAAATTTTACATAAACTATGATTAGGGTTCATTAAGTTATTTTTTTGTGTGAAAATAATATCATTATATTTGAAAGAAGTATGAAGGAGTTTGTAAGTTAGATTCAATATTTGCTACAACCAAAAATATGAACCCTTATTAGGGTTTATGGTCAATTTCACTCATAAAATAGTACACAGGATTAAGCTCTCAAATAGGCTTCAAAATAAATCAAAACGTACAGATCTTCAAAGTCCTTAATTAGTTTCTGTTACTCATGATTTGTGGCCTTATTTTTCAAAGAGGTAATGAGCATCTATCTTCAACTGCAAATCTAACCATTTTAATTTCGACCACTGAAGAAAAAACTAATGGTACAGCCATATGATCAATGGTATTTTGTTACTAGTATGCACATTAAGTTCCATAAATTAATAATGTATAAAAATATAGTATCCAAAATAATAACAAAAATACATAAAATAGAAACCAAATTAAGCATGCCACATGCTTTAATCTCCTAGATCTCAAGAAAATATATAGCTAGAAAATGATGAGACATGACCACTTTACCATGTTGAGGGGTAGGTGGTCTAGTTCTTTGCACGCCTAAAGAAGCAAGATTACAATTAGCCCTCCTTCCATCTATAACCGGAGAAGGATCAACACAAGCTCTCATGGCAGCCTCAGCCTCACGAAATGTAACCTAACATTCCAAATCGAACAAACAGAAGAACTAGATCTTGATCAATTCCATCCAAGATCATGTCACATGAAACCAACAAAAACACATAGAATAAAGAAGAAGAATGAAAGATTAGAGAAAACTCACAAATCCATAGCCCTTGGATCTGCCTGTGTTCTTGTCAGTGATGACCACAGCCTCCAATATATCCCCAAACTGTTCAAAATACTTCTTCATGGTTTCCTTATGAGTCTCCCAAGCCAGCCCTCCCACAAACACTTTGGTGTAGGTCGTGTCACCAAACTGACTGGCCAAATTTGGTGTCATCTTCTTCTTCTTCTTCTGCTACTTTTCCTTTCCTTCTCTTTAATCTCTCTTTTACCTCCAATTATGTTCCAGCCAGATTCAAATTGGAAGCCAAGTTGGATTGCTGATCTGTAAGAAAGAAGATATTTTGTGAATGGTTTGAAGCTGGATCGATCAGTTTGGTGATGGCTTGAGGTGAGAGAAAGAGAAAGAGAGAGAGAGAGAGAGAGAGAGAGAGGAGAAAAAAGAAGCAAAGGGAAAGGGAACAGGCTGGAGGACATGAGGCATTTTATATTGAAGCCTTTAGCTTAGTTGCCTCTACTGTTCATCATCATAATTGTGTTGTGCTCTGGCAATTCTGAATTAAAATAATTGTAGTAGTTGAGCTTGAATTGACTATTTTGCCCCCCAAACGTGTGTATGTTTGATGTGCCAGAAATTGCATCTTTTTTTTAACTGAGCATTCTACAAGCCTTGTTTTTATTTTATTTCTTGCAATCCTGGAAAAAGGGCATTATTGTCTGCACGAAGTTGCAGTCACCATTAAAATCATTCTCTACAAGGAAGTGCTTCCTTGACCCATTTTTTTCGGGGACTGCAAATTCTTTTCATTGACATTGAGTTTAGTTATTGCTATTTATGTGTATTTTAGGATTATTTTGTAGCCGGTTAATTTTATAGAACTTTCAAAGACCCAAGATTCTATGTCCATCTCAAAGATATAAAATATTTAGTCTGCTAATTTTTTTTTCTTAAATTTAGATCACTTCTACCAAAAATTGATGGGGGGTTTTCTTTAATTTGTTTTAAAAAAGGTCAAAATTCAATATTAATAAAGCAGAATTATATATATAAGTTGAATAAATATGATGTATTATTTTAAAATCACACACAAAATTATTATTTTATAATATCAATTTACTTTCATTATCATCACTAAGGCTTCTCTTAAGGTCTCTTGTAATTTTTAAAATTTTTCAGGTAAAATGAGGGCGATGCCCATCTTTCACTAAAACACAAAAGAATTATAAGAAGATCAACTCTCAATAACTACTAAAAAATATTTGTAAAGTGAGAATAGATCTTTAAAATGCTATATCAACTTCCAATGAGTCTCCTTTAAAATATATTTAATGATGTAATTTCTATTTCCGTTGCAACATATTTAAATTATTCCAATAGAATTAAATCTAATATCGATATTTAACATCTCCTATATGATGATGCCTATTGTAGCTATCAACCTGAAAATTGAGTTTCGACTTTAAAAATATATGAAATATGCATAGAGACCAATGTATAATTGGAGAACACATTAAAGAAAAGAAAGACTGACAAAAACAACAAATATATTTGTATGCATGTATGTGCGCATGCATGCATGCAATAATGTTTTTTTTTATCTGTTTCTTTCAAATTAAAAATTGGATTCATTTATAACACAATAAGCTTTATGCACCAATTATAATGGTAAGTGACAAATCTTCTAAAAAATTATTTTATAAGAGGACAAGTTGTCTTGTATGCTCATAATGTCGTATCTAATCTATTAGACCAATCCATTTTACTAGGATGTACATTTTTTTTCAAAATTATCTTAATTTCACGACTAAATATTTCTGTGAAACCACTAGTTTAAGGATGATAAACAGTTGTAATTTATGCATTATATTATATTTTCCGCCAACCTTGTAATTGTTGCATTTCTAAAATGAGACACTGCATCGATAATGATTACTCTAGACATTCCATATCTTGTGAACATATTTTTAATTAAAAATTTTAAAATACTCTGAGCATCACATTGAGGCAAAGTGATTGTTTCTATCTATTTCGAAATATATTATAAATATTTTTGAATGAAGGTATAAATGATCTCATAAAATTCAATCTCCATGCATCAAAAATTTTAATTTCTAAGTTAAAATTTAGAGGCATTTCATTTCTTCTTAAAATATTACATACTCTTTGACACATATCGCATGTTTTTATTATATATTAGCATCTCTAAATAGAGCAGGGCGATAAAATCCTGATTGTAAATTTTATGAACAGTTATTTCATTCCCAAAATGACATTCAAATTCAAAATCATGATATTTTTTTATAATTTCTTGAATTTTTTTGTAAGACACACATCGTCTCATTAATAAATCTTTGCATTGTTTATACAAATAAGGGTCATACAAAAAATATGATTTTACATCATGAATGAATTTATTTTCCTGTTATTTTGTTACTCCATATGGTAAAATACTACTAACTATATAATTTACAATATAAGCGTACCAAAATATTTCTCATTCTTTTATAGTATAAAGTTGTTCATTTAGAAAAGTTGCATTAACTTCTTTTTCCAAATCGAGTATTTCTTTTGTTCTAGCCTAGATAAATGATCAACAATTTGAGTATCAGTCTATTTCCTATCGACTACCACGAAATCAAACTCTTGCATCAGAAGTTCCCATCTAATTAATCTTTGTTTCACATTCTTCTTTTGCATTAAATATTTAATAGTCGAATGGTCAGTATGCACAATACATTTAGCTCTAATCGGATATGATCTAAGCTTATCAAAAGCATGTACAATAGTTAATAACTCTATTTCAGTGGTGGTGTAGTCAATCTAAGCATCATTAAGAGTCTTACTAGCATAATATATAACTTTAAAAATCCTATCATATTTCTACCCTAAAATAACTCTAATTGCATAATCACTTGCATCACACATTAATTCAAAAGGTTTCTCCCAATCAGGTGAAATAATTATAGGAGCAATGATCAATTTTTCCTTTAAAGTTTCAATGGCTTTAAGGCAATCTTGGTTAAAGTCAAATTTTATATCTTTTTTCAGAAATTTGCATAATTTTTTAGTAGTTTTTTAAAATTCTTTAATATTTCACCCGTAAAATCCAACATGTCCTAAAAAGCTCCCAACTCTTCTTATTGTAGTAGGTGGAGGTAGGTTTGATATAACCTAAATTTTTGCATGAACTACTTCCATGACATTTTTTAAAATTTTATGCTCAAGCAAAATTCCTCCTATAACCATAAATTGACATTTTCCCAGTTCAATACAAGATTAGTCTTTTCACAACGTTCTAGGACTTTATCTAAATGATTTAGACGTATTTCAAATGAAGTCCCAAACACAAAAAAGTCGTTCATAAAAATTTCAATCCCTTTTTCAATTAAATCACTGAAAATGAACATCATACATATTTGAAATGTTGCATGTGCATTCCATGATCCAAAAGGCATTCGCCGAAAAGCAAAAGTTCCATAAGGACTAGTAAATGTTATTTTATCCTGATCCTTTGGAGCAATAATTATTTTATGATAACCGGTATATACATCTAAAGAACAAAAATATTTGTGCCCAGCTAGCTTATCCAACATCTGATCTAAAAAGGGTAAAAGAAAATGATCATTCTTAGTGGCAGAATTTAATTTTCTAAAGTTTATGCAGATTCGCCAACCAGTGACTTGTCTTGTTGATATTAATTAATTGTTCTCATTTGTTACTACAGTCACACCTTCTTTCTTTGGAATAGAGTGAATTGGACTTACCCAAGCATTATCTGAAATAGAATATATTATTCCAGCATCTAACCATTTAAGAATTTCTTTCTTAATAACCTCTTTCATAATAGGATTTAATCTCCTTTGAGGACCAACTCTTGCTTTATATTGATCTTCCAATAAAATTTTATTCATACAAATTGAAGGCAGATTCCTTTAATATCAACTATTGTCCATCCAAAGGCTTTAGTATATCTTTTTAACGTTTCCAATAACTGTTGTTCTTGCTCATTAGTTAATTATGAGGATACTATAACAGGTAATGTAAATAAATCTCCTAAGAATGCATACTTTAAATGTGTAGGAAGTGTTTTCAGTTTTAGTTCAGGAGGTTTCTCAAAAGATGAAATCAGATTCTTGTTACTTTCTGCAGGATCTAACATCTCAAATTTTTTCTGAACATAATCCAAATCTTCTTTACTCACTTCCGAAGATTCATCTTAAATTTTATCCTCATCTTGATATTCCATATATTCCTTTTCAAATTCACTTTCAAATGTCTTTTTGAAATATTCATGGCTTAAATATTCATTAGAATTCATTATGAAGCATTCAATCTCATGCTCTTTTGCAGAGTATCTCATTGATTTTGTAATGCTAAATGTAACCTCTTGATCACTAATTCTCATAGTTAGTTTTCCTTTCTGCACATCTATTAAAGCTCTTCCAGTGGAAAGGAATGGTCTTCCTAAAATTATAGGGATTTCTTTATCTTCATCCATATCTAATACAATAAAGTCCACAGGAAAGATAAATTTATCAACTTTTACCAACACATCTTCTATAACTTCTTTAGAATAGATAATCGAATAATTAGCTAACTGAAGAGTTACAGTAGTAGGTGAAATATCTCTTAAACCCAACCTTCTGAAAATTGATAACGACAAAAGATTAATA
>NEWO01001145.1:45601-58877 GCA_003013225.1 Phalaenopsis aphrodite
GTGGTTAAACTCTTTAGCACCTGGATCTATCAGAACTCAGGGACACTTTTCACAAAAAAAATTATATTTAAATATTTCCCACTTTCAAACTCCTAAGCTTAGAAATGATATTACATCATTTTTGTCATTTTGATGGGGAATCAATTCTTGAAGCTTAGGAAAGATTTAATGTTCTCCTTAGGAAGCGTCCATACCATGCATTACTAGATTTTTTAATAATTCATACTTTTATAATGGATTGGTTGGATCACTTATATTAATAATGGATGTTGGTGGTGGTGGATCATTAATGTCAAAACCATTTGATGAAGCATATTTTTTTCATTGAAGAGATGTCTACTAATAATTTTCAATGGCCCTCTAAAAGGGTTAATCCAAAAAGAGTAGCTATTATTCATGATTCTGATGCAATATCTATGTTTGCTGCTCAAATAGCTACTATATCGAAGAAGATAGATCAATATGGAATGAATTATTCTCAGACACAACTTGTGCTTGATGAAAACTCATTGGGACAAATTATAGAGTCTCAATCTTCTTATGAGACCTTAAATGCAATAAATAATCATTCTGACAATCCTTATTCCAATTATTCTAATCCTTATTGGAAGAATCATCCAAATTTTAATTAGAGTAACTCTTACACAAATGTTGTAAATCTGTAATAGGGAAACAATGTTGCAAACCTATTTGGAAACTTCAACAATCAAGGAAATACAACTAATAAACTTTATTACCCTCCAGGATTTAATAATTTGCAGAGTAAGGAAAAGAAGTTATCAATGGAAGATTTAATATTCCAAATGTGAATTCAATTACAAAATCAAGGAGCTACAATTAGAAACATGGAAAATCAATTAGTATGTATTGCTACTGCACTTAGCCATAGACCTCTAGAAACGTTGCCAAGTAATGTTAAAGTAAATCCTAAAGATCATAACAAAGAGAAAATTAAGGCTATTTAACTGAGAAGTGGAAAAGAATTGGAAACTAGAGTTTAAAAAAAGTACAAGTTGAAGTTGAGTAAGATGAGGTGCAAAATGAAAAATGTGGTGTAGATTTTCATCGAGTCTGAATTAAGATTACTTTAGAAAGACCACTACCTCCATTTCCTCAAAGACTTAAGCTAAAAAATAGAGATAACCAAATTTCAAAATTTTTCAAGATATTGAGGAAATTGATAATAAACATTCCATTTGTTGAAGCCTTTGAACAAATGTCAAGTTATTTGAAGGTCATGAAAGATATACTTAATTAGAAAAGGAAGCTTATAGATAATGAAAATGTTGCACTCACTGAGGAGTGTAACACTATAATTTAGAAGAAGCTTCTTGAAAAACTTGAAGATCGAGATAGTTTTTTTATTCCTTGTGCTATTAGAGAAAGATTATTTTGAAAAGGTTTTATGTGATTTAGGAGCCAGTGTTAATCTCGTGCCTTTATCAATTTTTAGAAGGTTGGGTTTAGGAGATATTTCACCTACAACTGTAACTCTTTAGTCAGTTGATCATTCAATTACCTACCCTAAAAGAGCTATAGAAGATGATTTAGCAAAAAATGATAAATTTATCTTTCCTATGGACTTTATTGTATTAGATATGGAGGAAGACAAATAAATTCCTATCATTTTGGAAGACCACTTCTTGCCACTGGAAGAGCTTTGATGGATGTACAGAAAATTTAATCCATAGTTAGTGATCAAGAAGTTACATTTAATATTACAAAATCAACGAGATACCGTGCAAAAGAGCAAAAGATTGAATGCTTCAGAATGAACATTAACAAAAATTTAATCCATAAATATTTCACGAAGACCTTTAAAAAGAAGTTTGAAATAGAATATTTAGAAGATGAGGGTAAAATTCAAGATGAATCTACAGAAGTGAGTAATGAAGAATTTGATTATGTTCAGAAACACTTTGAATTGTTAGACCCTACAGATAATAATAAGAATTTAATTTCATCTATTGAGAAACCTCCTGAACTAGAAATGAAAACACTTTCTACATATTTAAAATATGTCTTTTTAGGAGATTTATCTACATTACCTATTATCATATCCTCATAATTAACTGAAGCAAATAAACTAAAAGTTGTTGGAAACATTAAGAAGATATAAGAAAGTCTTTGGATAGGCATTAGATGATACTAAAGGAATCTGTCCTTCAATTTATTTTCATAGAATTTTATTAGAAGATCATCATGAACCAAGAGTTGATTCTCAAAGAAGATTGAATCCAATAATGAGAAAGAGATTTTAAAATGGTTAGATGCTGAAATAATGGATTCAATTTCAGACAGTGCTTTGGTAAGTCCAATTCACTGTGTTCCAAAGAAAGGAGGTGTGATTATTGTGAAAAATGATAATAGTGAATTAATACCAACAAGATAAGTCACTGCATGGCCAATCTGTATAGATTATAAAAACTTAAATTATGCCACAAAGAAAGATCACTTTCCTTTATCCTTTTTGGACTAGATGTTAGATTGACTGGTTGTGCACATGCATTTTTTTTTCTGGATGGATATACCAGTTATCTTTAAATTCATATTGCTACAAAGGATAAAGAGAAAACAACATTTACCAGTCCTTATGAAACTTTTACTTTTGTCGAATGCCCTTTAGATTATGTAATGCACTAGCAATATTTCAAAGATGTATGATGCCAATTTTCAGTGATTTAAATTTAGAAAGAATTGAAGTCTTTATCGATGATATTTATGTATTTAAAACTACATTTGAAATATGTCTAAATCATCTAGAGAAAGTTCTAGAACGATGTGAAAAGATGAATCTTTTATTAAACTGGGAAAATTGTCAATTTATAGTTGCAGGAAGAATTGTACTTGGGCATAAAATTTCATGAAATTGCATGGAAGTGGATTCTGCAAAAATACAGGTTATATCTAACCTACCGCCACCTACTATTCTAAGAGAAGTTGGGAGCTTTTTAATACATGCTAGATTTTACAGGCGACATATTAAAGATGTTTCAAAAATTACTAAGCCTTTATGCCAAATTCTAGAAAAGATACAAAATTTGACTTTAATTAAGAGTTCCATAAAGCCTTTGAAACTTTAAAGGAAAAATTGATCACTGCTCCTATAATTGTTTCACCAGATTGGGAGAAACCTTTTAAATTAAAATGTGATGCAAGTGATTATGCAATTGGAGCTATTTTAGAGTATACATATGAAATTTTTTTTTAAAGTTATATACCATGCTAGTAAGACTCTTAATCATGCTCAAATTAATTACACCAATACTGAAAGAGATTGATTAGCAATTTTTATACTTTTGATAAGGTTAGGTCATTTCTGATTGAAGCTAAATGTGTTGTGCATACTGACCATTGGCTACTAAATATCTGATGCAAAAGAAGGATTCCAAACCAAGATTAATTGGATGGGTACTTATGATGCAAGAATTAGATTTTGTAGTTGTCGATAGGAAAATAATTGATAATAGAATTGTTGATCATTTATCTAGGTTGGAATAAGAGGAAACACTTAATTTGGAAAAAGACATTAAAGAAAAATTTTCTAATGAATTAAAGGATGGGAAATACCATGGTATGCTGATATTGTGAACTATATTGTTAGTGGTATTTTACCATATTTACTGACAAAACTACAGGAAAATAAATTCATTCATGATGCAAAATCTTATTTTTAGGATGACCTTTATTTGTACAAACAATACAAATATTTAGTGATTAGAAAATGTGTGCCTCATAAAGAAATTCAGGAAATTATCCAAAAATGTCATGATTCTGAATTTGGATGTCAATTTGGGAATGATAAAACTGTAATAAAATTTTGCAATCTGGATTTTATTGGCCTACTCTATTTAGAGAAGTTAATATACATATAAAAACATGTGATTAGTGTCAGTGATTACGAAATATTTCAAAAAGAAATGAAATGCTTCTAAATTTTAATTTGAAAATTGAAATTGTTGATGCATGGGGATTAGATTTTATGGGACCCTTTATACATTCATTTGGAATTATATATATTGATCATTGTGGATTATGTGTTAACATTGATTGAAGCAATCTCTTTACCTCGACGTGATGCTCAGAGTGTTTCAAAGTTTTTAATTAAAAATATTATTACAAGACATGGAATGCCGAGAATAATCATTACTAATGATGGATCTCATTTTAGGAATGCAACAATTGCAAGGTTGGCGGAAAAATATAATATTATGCATAAAAGTGTAACATCTTATCATCCCCAGACTAGCAAAAGTATTTAATCATGAAATTAAAAGAATTTTAAATAAAATTATGAATCCTAACAAAATGGATTAGTCTGCTAAATTAGATAATGCATTATGGGCTTACAGGATAGCTTATAAGACACCTATAGAAATGTCCATATATAGATTAATGTTTGTGAAGACTTGTCACTTACAAGTAGAATTGGAGCATAAATCTTATTGGGCTATTAAAGAGTTCAAATTCATTTTGAAAGATGCTAGTAAGAAAATGAGCTTGGAGAAATTAGAAATGAATCTTATAATAATGCAAGGATTTATAAAGAAAAAATGAAAAATGACATGATCAGAAGATAATAAAAAAGGAATTTGAGCATTGACATGAAGTTTTATTATACAATATAAGATTGAAATTATTTCCTGAAAAACTGTTGTCTAGGTGGAAAAGGCCAATAACAATTTTAAAAGTCCATCCCTGTGGAGCAGTTAGTATTGAAGATCCCAAGACTGGAAGGATATTTAACTTGAATGGGCAGAGACTTCTTTTGGTGTAACAAAAATACCCTTCTTTAAAGTGCAATATCACCAAATATAAGCATAAAATAGGTACTTAAAACAATATATTACTTTGGTGTATCAAAATCCCCCAAACTTAAATGTTACTTTTCTTCAAGTGACACTACATAAAAGCATATGGCTTAGGATAAAGATTAACTTATAAATTCTATAATTTAGTTTAATAAATAGAATAACAAAATTTAAGAAAAAGCCTTTAAGAACTTAGATTCAAGTTCTATGTCTAGGAATACTTAGCAATCAAATTTAAGATTTCTGAATCTCTATTCATTTCAAGAAGAATTGCCATTTTTCATATTAAGGACATTTAGAACATTCATATGAAAAATAACTTCATAAAAAATTTACTAGGAATGCTACTAATACTCCTATAAGTTCAACAAATCTAATAAAGCTCCTTCTTCAAGTTGATTCAAGTGAAGCAAATTTTTAATTAGACATCTCTTCAAGCTTCTCCTCATTTATTTTTCTTTTCTTCTTTTTCTTTTCATTTAGGATCTTTTTATTCCTTTCTTTTTTTTTCCAAGTGAAGATTACTATATCTTGACAGCCTTTAATGATTTTTATTTCACTATCCTCTTCTTAAAGTCAAAACTCTATACCTTTCTTTAATTTATAAATTCATATTAGTTTATGATTTTTCTTAAAGTCTCATTCCTTTCTTCTTACATGAAACTCTAAAATTCTTAACACTTAAAGAATACAATCTCTTTTACATTAAATAGAAAAACATAGTCTTATCCTATCATACCAAATATCTTCAACCTTAGAATTGACCTTCATTATTAAAAAAAAATTTACTAAAATTTATCATAATACTTATTAATAGAAGTNACATGAAACTCTAAAATTCTTAACACTTCAAGAATACAATCTCCTTTACGTTAAATAGAAAAACATAGTATTATCCTATCATACCAAATATCTTCAACCTTAGAATTGACCTTCATTATTAAAAAAACATTTACTAAAATTTATCATAATACTTATTAATAGAAGTATAGTCATTTAAAGTTAAATCTTAACATCCTAGACCATGTCAAATTGATTTTTAAGAATATAGTTACTTAAAGAAAAATAAATTTTAGTCTACTCCTTTTCAAAATAAAATTTTCTTTCTCCCGAACTTAAGTTTTTAAATGACTTTAAAAATATTTTGATTTTAAAATTTAATAGGTGAAATAAAACAATAAACGCATGAAAAAAAACCTACATGTAGATGATTTTTAACTATGAAACTGGGCTCTGGTATACTGCAGGTACTAACTTTAAAACTACATACATGCTTTAAAGCATTAAATAAAACTTAATATATTCTAAGAACTTAGTGAGAATTAAAGACAAACACAAAAACCGAAAAAAGTAAATTGACAAACTAAATTGAAAATAGTAAAAATGCAGAAAAAGTGAAAGTCTACAATTACTGTTACAGATTCAGTTCACAGGACAATATAAAGATACTTTTACTAAAAAATGTTTCAAATAAAAGTACATCCCAATACAAACAAAAACAACAAACATACATCAAAATAACTACACAAGACTCATAAAACATCAATCTTCATTTCATTCCTCTTCATCATCTTATTCTTTATCTTCTTCTTCTTCTTCTTCATCATCATGATTGGGAGTAAAGGAAGTAAAACTGGGGCAAGCAGGAAAGTCCACATTAGGTTCACCCCTAAGGTGTCTTACCATGGAATTTTCAAAATCAATATCATGTTGAACTCTCCTTTGTTGATATTGATCATTATATGCATTCGTTGCTCTTATCTCTTCCAACAGAGTTTGAATATTTACTATATTCATCAGTTGAATCAACAGTTGGTCCATAATACCTTCAAGTGATACAGATCTAGAAGTAGATGCATCTACAACAGATGTAGAGGGCATATCCCTTCTTCCACTTCTAGACTCAACAAATGATTCTACTCTCTGAATCATATGTCTCCCGATCAGATTTTGTGGCTGCAATCTCTCTTCATTTCTATGAGATTCTACTCCTGATTGTTCACATAAAGAAAAAATCAAGGCAGGGTATCCCAATCCTCCAACTATAGAACTACCAGCAATACTATGACCATGCAGAACTATAAGTGCACCCACATCTATTGCCTTCATGTTCTGAATGAAATAGTTGAGTACAACTCTATCTTTAGTAATATCAGTCAAATGATTTCTTGGCAACAGTCTGACAGAAATGAAGTGGTGCCATATTTTTGACTGAGTTGTCAACATAGAAGCAGGAAAGTTAACTATCATGTTATTCTTAATCTTCCATTCCCCTCTTCCATCATTCAAAAATCCAATCATTTCCTTCAATGATGAATCAATCATCACAAATGTAGCATATTCATCTAAAACTACACCCCTCAAAACATAAAAAGTAATGATCCGATCAACAGTAAATTCAACTTATTTTCCTCTAACTAAGATGTGATCTTCAGTAGTGAATCTGAGGTTTGCATAAAACTCTAGAACCATCGGGACAATTTATATGACAGTGAAGTAGCAAAATCTTTAACAATTCCTGGAAAGAATGAGTCTCACCACCCGGGTTTGCAAATACCCTCTATTGGATCATTCTCTTGGTCTCCATCTGAGTATTGTAACTATGTTGGGTTTTGAAACTAACAAATCTTCATGCTTCAAAGTCCTCAGATGGCTTTCCTCTCTTAACTCAGGGAGCCAATTGAAAATTCTACAAAAGTCCAAATATAGTCCAAATAAATTACTAATTAAAAGATCTAACACCTCAAGCAAGACTATTTGGTAAAAAACTTTTCACCATGACTTTTCTTCAAGTATTTTCATCAAAAATCCCAATTTTTAGATCTCCCAAAATCCATGGTGAAAATAAAAAATTTATAGGTTAAAGTAAAGCTCTTACCAAGACAAGATGAAATATATAGTTTTTAGCATATGAATCCTTCTCTTTCGCCCACAATTTGATTCCCCAGACCATGGTCTTGAGGTAGAAGATGACTCAAGTAGCAAAAATGGAGTTTGTCTGTGTGATTTTGTGGTTTTATAGGAAATATAGCTTTTTTGAACCTTTGGCGCATCATGCACCAAGGCTCTGTAAGTTCGCACATCAAGCGCCAGAGCTCAACTTTTCCAGATTTCAAATGTTGTGGAAATATGCTCCATACTGCTTTACGTCAACCTCTATTTGACTCAAATGAACCTTAATAAGCATATATAAAAATCACACTAACACCAAAATTTTGCAAACAACATAAAACTCATATATATATATATATATATATATATATATATATATATATATATATATATATATATATATATATATATATATATATATATATATATANTATATATATATATATATATATATATATATATATATATATATATATATATATATATATATATATATATATATATATATATATATAAGTTGTGTTATTACAAACTAACATTTTTCAAGCCAACAAACATCAAATTCAGTGGTCTCAAGCAAACCAACATCCTAACTCTAAAATCTTAACATCAAAATTAAAAACATAAATATAGTTAGTGTTCATTAGGAAGGAAATGCAATCCAACACAACAAACTAAAACATACAGTTCTGCACAAAAAATTTTGTGCATAAATTAAGATCAAACTTCATTTTCATTATCTTCCTCATAGATATCTCTCATCGATTGCTTGTGCACATACAGATTGTAGAAGGATCAAAATGAAAAGTCATCAGTTGAAATTTCCTCCTCAATATCAACATGTTTCTTGAACATACAAACTAATCCATCTTCAATATGCCCTGTATGTTCAAAATGTTCCTTCAGTCTTAAATCTAGATGATCCAACATTTTAGTAATATTCTCAATCACTTGCATGAGATTTTGCACATCTTTTTCTATCTTCTTGATCCTTTTTGAAAGTGCACACAAGTTGTAGTTGGGTTGAATAGGTGATGAATCCTGAGATCCTTGATACATCAGTACATTAATATCATTTTCATCTCCCATTCCAATGTAGTTGTAGTAGACTTATGGATCCATTAGCTTCTAAGGAAGTAGCTCTTTTTCCCAACTTTCATAAGGTACTTGAGCTTGACTACAAAGTAAGAAAATAGTTGATGGATGTCCCAGTCCAGTTGCAAATCCATTCAAAATCAAACCCAAAAATGATTTCACAATAATAGCTCCAACATCAATAGGTTTTCATGTTTGAATACATTAATTCAGAATGACACTCTCCTTAGTGACCTTAATAGTTTTCTTGGTAATCAATAACTTCGATGAAATAAAGAAGTGACAGGCTTTTGAAACTGGATTTAAAAATGATGAATGAAAACTTACATTTCCATCATCTCTGGCCTCCCAATTGCATCTTCATCTGTAAGGTAGTGGCAAAGTTCATTCATATTCTCTCTTATAGGGTTAAGTTTGCATAATGACAGATAGGCACATTTTCAATCATAAACATCTTATTTATTCTTGAAAGAGTGAATTGTAAAAACCTACCACGCATGTAAATCATTCCTTTGTTGATCCCTTAAATATTTGCATAAAGTTCTTTTACCATGAGAATAACAATAGTGGCAGTAGTGTAGCAAAGCACTTCCCAACGCCTTTGTGCAACGGCCTCTTATACTCGAGTATTTGACGTGTTGAATCCTCAATTCACAAATCACCTTTCTTTGATCAGCCTCATCTTCACTAGAACTCAATCATGTAATTATTGTTCATCAAAATTGATGAACTTTCTTCAGTTGAAAATTTCAAATCTAGTAAAGTTTCTAGAGTGAGAAGCCATAGGAATGAAAAATGGTGACTCTTCACTCGTTTCCCCCCCCCCCTAAAATATGGTTTGAAGTTGGTTTCTAGGAGTTATTGGAGAAGAAACCGCTAAAATCTGACATGTTTTAAACATTTTTGGACCCGCAGCGCATCATGCGCTAGTTCTAAAATTTTCGCCATTTTGATTTTGATCCAATAAATTCTCACATTTTCCATAAAATTAGGCAAGTAAAGATGTTTCTAAATGTTTTTTCAAATACATGGACTACATAAGGACATAAACATAAACATAAACATACATGATATATCTCAAACGAAGCAAACTCAAAAACGAGCTAAACAACTATACAAATGGGTTGCCTCCCGCAAATCTCTTGGTTTAATGTTGTTAGCCTGACATTCCCAGTCTTATTCTAGGTGACCCAACATTATTGTCCATTTAAAAGCTGTGCTTTCACCATCAAAATATGATTTCAATCTGTTCCCATTCAATTTAAATATTTTTCTAGTCCATGGTCTTCAATATAACTGCCCCATAGGGATAAATTATTATAACTCTAAATGACCCTTTCCACCTAGAATTTAATTTTCCAGAAAATAATTTCAATCTTGTATTCTATAATAGAACTTCTTGTCCATATTTAAATTCTCTTTTTATTATTTTCCGATCATGCCATTCTTTCATCTTTTCCTTATAAATCGTTGCATTATCGTAAGATTCATTTCTGATTTCCTCAAGCTCATTCAATTGCAATAATCTTTTCTCACGAGCTTCTTTCAAATTGAAATTAAATTCTTTTATAGCCCAATAAACTTTATGTTCCAATTCAACTAGCAACTGACAAGTCTTCTAAAAAATTAATCTATAAGGATACATTCCTATAGGTGTATTATAGGTTGTCCTATATGCCCCCAATGTTGTATCTAATCTAGTAGACAAATCCATTTTACTGGGATTAACACTCTTTTCCAAAACTATCTTAATTTCATGATTAGATACTTATGCTAAACCACTCGTCTGAGAATGATTAGCAGTTGCAACCTTGTGCACTATATTATATTTTTCCACCAATCTTGCAATTGTCATTTCTAAAATGATATCTTCCATCGGTAATGATTACTCTCGACATTCCATATCTTGTAAAAATATTTTTAATTAAAAATTTTGAAACACTACGAGCATCATCGAGGTAAAGCAATTGGTTCAATCCATTTTGAAATGTAATCCACTACAATCAATTTGTATATATTTTAGAATGAGGGTATAAATGGTTCCATAAAATCCAATTCCCATGCACAAAAAATTTAAATTTTCAAATTAAAATTTAGAGGCATTTCATTTCTTCTTGAAATATTACCTACTCTCTGACTCCTATCGTATGTTTTGATATATATATCATCATCTCTAAATAAAGTAGGACAATAAAATCCAAATTATAAAATTTTTTGAATATTTATATCATTTCCCAAATGTCCTCCAAATTTAGAATCATGGCATTTTCGAATATCTCTTGGATTTCTTTATAAGACACACATCGTCTCATCATTAAATCTTTACATTGCTTATATAAATAAGGATCATCCAAAAAATATGATTTTGCATCATGAATGAATTTTCTTTCCTACTTTTTTGTTAATCCATATGGTAAAATACCACTAAAAATATAATTTACAATATCATCATACCATAAATTGACATTTTCCCTAGTTAAATAAGAGATTAGTTTTTTTCACAACATTCCATAACTTTCTCTAAATGATTTAGACATATTTTGAATGAAGTTCTAAATACAAAAAAATTGTCCATAAAGACTTCAATCCCTTTTTCAATTAAATCACTAAAAATTGACATCATACATTTTTGAAATGTTACACATGCATTACATAATTCGAAAGACATTTGTTAAAAACAAAAAATTCCATAAGGACTAGTAAATGTTTTTTTCACTTTATCCTCTGAAGTAATAGGTATTTGATGATAACCAATATATCCATCTTGAAAACAAAAATATTTTTGCCCAGCTAATTTATCCAACATCTGGTCCAAAAAGGGTAAAGGAAAATGATCCATTCTTGTGGTAGAATTTAATTTTTTATAATCTATGCAGATTTCCAACTCGCAACTTATCATATTGGTAACAATTCATTATGCTCATTTGTTACTACAGTCACACCTCCTTTCTTTGAAATACAGTGAATTGGACTAACCCAAGCACTATCTGAAATAGGATATATTATTTCAGTAACTAACCATTTTAAAATTTCTTTCTTTAACACTTCCTTCATCATTGGATTTAATATTCTTTGAGGGTCAACTCTTGGTTGATGTTGATCTTCTAATAAGATTATATGCATACAAATTGAAGGACTGATTCCTTTAATATTAGCTAATGTCCATCCAAAGGCTTTCTTATATCTGTTCAATATTTCAAAGAACTATTTTTCTTGCATATCAGTTAATTTTGAGGATATTATAACAAGTAATGTTGATAAATCTCCAAAAAAATGCATTCTTCAAATGTGTAAGAAAGCATTTTCAGTTCAAGTTCATGGGTTTTCTCAGTAGATGAACTCAAATTCTTGTTACTTTCTATAAAATCTAACATTTCAAATCTTTCCTGAACATAATCCATTTCCTCTTTACTCACTTCCATAGATTCATCTTGAATTCTATCCTCATCTTGATATTCCATATATTTATTTTTCAATTCCCCTTCAAAAGTTTTCTTGAAATATTCATGGCTTAAATATTCATTAATATCCATTTTGAAGCATTCAATCTCTTGCTCTTTTGCAGGGTATCTCATTGATTTTACAATATTAAATGTAACATCTACTCTCATAGTTAGTTCTCCTTTCTACACTTCTATCAAAGCTCTTTTAGTGGCTAGGAATGGTTTTTCTAAAATGATAAGAATTTTTTTTATCTTCCTGCATTTCTAACACAATAAAGTCCTCAGGAAAGATAAACTTATTGTGTTTTACCAAAAAATCTTTTGTAACTTTTAGGATAAGTAATCAAACGATTAGCTAACTACAGAGTAACAGTTGTAGGTGAAATATATCCTAAGTCCAACCTTCTGACAATTGATAATGACATAAGATTAATATAAAGCTTTTCCATAAAATCTTTTGCCAGTAGCACAAGGAATTTAAAACTTTCAGGATATGTAAGTGTTTCAGTAAGCTTTTTCTGAGTTATAGCACTACACTCTTCACTGAGTGCAACAGTCTCACTATCTACAAACTTTTTTTTCTTATTAAGTATATTCTTCATGAACTTTACATAGCTTGACATTTGTTCCAAAGCTTCAACAAATGGAATTTTTATCGTTAATTTCCTCAAAATTTCCGAAAATATTAAAAATTGATTATCATTAAGTTTCTATTTCAATCCTTGAGGAAATAAAGGTGGTGGTCTTTCTTCAGTGATTTTCATTGGCTTAATAGGATATTCTACTTCAAAATGAAAATCTTCATAAGATTTTTCATTTTTCAACTTCAACTTCTTTTTGAACCCTATTTTCTCATTCTTTTCCACTCCTCGGTTTAATAGCTTTAATTTTCTCTTTATTCTGATCTTTAAGATTTACTTCAACATTACTAGGCAATGTTCCTGGAGGTCTATTGTTAAGTGCATTAGCAATACATCCCAATTGATTTTCCATGTTTATAATAGCAACTCCTTGACTTTGTAATTGACTTCTCAT
>NEWO01001145.1:99505-115954 GCA_003013225.1 Phalaenopsis aphrodite
CTCTCTCTCTCATGATTTCCCTGTCTCTATTTCTCTATCATAAAAGATACTAGGACCAAGAGTGAGAGGGAAAGGAGGAGAGAATAGTGTGAGGGAAGGAGCATGCGAGAAGAGAGAGAGAGAAAGACTGTCCCTCTTTATATAATAGAGAGAGGTAGATATTTTT
This sequence comes from Phalaenopsis aphrodite, assembly GCA_003013225.1. Taxonomy (NCBI): domain Eukaryota; kingdom Viridiplantae; phylum Streptophyta; class Magnoliopsida; order Asparagales; family Orchidaceae; genus Phalaenopsis; species Phalaenopsis aphrodite. Next base: position 99,672 of record NEWO01001145.1, read on the forward strand.
TGTATCTCTTATTTCTTCCACTCTATTTCTAAATAAGGGAGAGAAAAGAGATGAGAGGAGAAGAAAAAGAGAGCGATGATCTCTAACTCTTACTCTTTCTCTCACTATTTTCTAACACTTTCTCTCATGTTTTCCTTGTCTCTATTTCTCTAGCACAGAAGAAACTTGGACCACATGAGAGAAGGGGAGGAGGAGGGAATACTGTGAGGGAAGGAGCATGTGAGAAGACAGAGAGAAAGACTGTCCCTCTATATCTAACAAAGAGAGCTAGATGACTTTTTGTATTCCTTCTTTCTTTTATCACTTCATCTCTCTATATCCCTCTCCTTTCTTTCTCTATCTTTTTATATATCTCCTCCCTCTCTCATTTGTTTCTCTATCTCTTTATATATCTCCTCCCTCTCTCTCACTCATTATCTCTCCTAATTGGGAGGGGTAGGGATGGAGGGTTGGAGAAGAGATGGCTAGAGAAAAGGGTGAGAGAAAAAGAAGATGGAGCAAGTGAATCGAGAGTGAGAGAGAAAGATATAGAGAGAGGGAGCATGACAGCGAGAGGGATAGAGAGTGTGAGCGAGAGAAAGAAAGATAAAATAATAGAGAAAAGAAGGAAAGTTAAAGATAAACAATGAGAGACAACAAGATAGAGAGAAATCAAGAAATAGAGTGTGTGAAAGGGAAAAAACTGTAGATAGAGAGAGAAAGGGAGAGAAGGGATATGGGGAGTGAGAGAAGGGAGAGAGAGATAGAGAAAGTGAGGGATAGAGAAAGCAATAGAGCGAGACAAAGATGAAGTAGGGGAGGGAGAAAAGGGGGAAAGAGGGAAGAGAAAGTGATAAACAGAGTAGAGTGCGAAAGAGAGAGAAAGATGAGTCAACAGGTAGAGAAAAAGTGAAGGAGGAAGAAAGTTGAGCATGGAATGGAGAGAGTTAAGGTGAGATGATGGAAGAAAGATGGAGTGAGAGTAAGCAAGAAAGAGAGAGAGAAACTATGGGAAAGATAAATTAGGAGAGAGAGCGAGAGTGCGGTAGAGAATGAGAAAGCAAGAGGGAGAAACAAAAAGAGGGAGCTTTATTTTGACCTTAAACTTATTCTTCTTTTCTCTCTCTCAGTCTCTCCATCTCTCTCTTCTCTTCACCCAAATTATCAAAAGATATTACTCTTCTCTCCAAATTTACCTCTCTCACTCTTGTTCCATCACTTGAGAGAAAGATGAGAGAATAAGTAGAGGATCAGAGATAAAGTTATAGAGAGAGAGAGGTGAGTGAGTGAGAGAGAAGGATGGGGAGAGGGAAGAAGAGTGAACGAGAGTGAGAGAGGGAGGGAGGGAGAGAGAAAAAAATTGATTAATAGATTAAGATAGATAGAGAATATTGAGAGAGAGAGGAAATTTCCTAAAGAGGGATGAAGGTAGGTTTAGAGAGTGTAAGTGGGAAAGAGAAAATAAAGAAAGAAAGAAGTGAGAGAAAAAAAGAGAGGGAGGTAGAGAATGAGACGGGTGAAAGAGTAAGGGACAAAGAGTGATAGGGAGGGATGAGGGGGGGAGAAAGAGATAGAATATAAGAACAAAGTGGGAGAAAATAGAAGATATTGAGAGATTGAGGGAGTGGGAGGCAGTGTGAGAGTGAGAGGGGAGCAAAAGTACAGAGAGCATGAGAAGAAAGAGAGAGAGAGAAGAGAGAGAGATTCTCTCTCTCACTCTCTTTAACTTCCTTTTTTTCTTCTTCCCTTACTCCCTCTCTCTTCTCTCTATCTCACTCTCTCCCTCTCTATTAGTCTTTCTCTCCCTCACACTCCTTAGCTTCCTTTCTCTCTCTCTCTCTCTCTCTCTCTCTCTCTCTCGCACAGTAAAATTTGATCATTACTCGACGTCAAAGAACTTCTAACGTAATTTAAATGTGTTTTCCTGCATCGAAAACTTGTTAGAAGTTGAAATTTGTGGTGGCAATGGCAATTTAGGGATTGAATCCAATTGGGATGGCTGTCAGTCGGGGACGGTCTTCCTTGACGACCAAGCGGCGCAGATGCGGCTTATTCAAGGAAAAGAGCCCAGCTTTCCAATTGGGAATCCACTGTTTCTATGGGCTTGTTCCATTATTGAGATTTAGGATAGTTTGTCGCAAGATTATATTAACGGCTTGGATTAGATAAAATTTATTCATTAGCTTACATTAGAAATGTTGTTATTTAAAAAATTGATCATCTAATTATTATTTGGGTTATTTACATACATAACACACAATTCATATGTATTAACATATCTAACATTTAATTTTTATTTTTTATGTTTAAACCAGACAAATATTTCATATCACCTAAAAGTACAATTATATTAATTTTTGAGAAGGGAAGTATGGTCAGTCAAGCCAACAACCGCCTTAGGGAGGATCATACCAAACAGAGAATAAGAAAATGTCCATTACAAAATGTAAGAAAGTGGTGTATTCCTTCAAAGATGAGGGCCTGCTCAAAATGTTCAGAAGTCCGATGAAGAAGCTTGAGTTCAAATTACCATATCAAAAACCCAAAGAGTTTGACAAGAAGGATTAACCAAATTATTGCCCGTATCATGGGTTGCTTGGACACACTATAGAGGAATGTTTCATTTTCAAGGATTGGCTCGAGGGGAACCTTAAAGAAGGAAATATAACAATCCCAAAAGAATATTTAAAGGAACCTGAAAAAGGTTCTATAAATATGATTTTGGGTAAGCTATTCTCTAGGATTGACCCATATTTATAAGAAGACGAGTGGAGTACAGTCTGGAGCCAGTCGTCCAAGAAAATACTAAACCAAATCCAAAATGCATCTTCATAGGCCTTCATTTAGAGTCTCAACTTGCAAAGCCCGAGATGAAGATTTCGCCAGAAGAACCATCACCGTCAAAGAAGAAGAAGAAGAATACCATCACAAAGACCGATAACACGGGGGGAGGATAGGGGTTGCTTCTGCAAGATTAGTTGTCTTAGATTTAGGGAAGATAATCCTCGAACCCCTGACCTTGTATGATTATCTTTTTGCTCCTCTGGGGTCTTATGAATATAATGATTATGATTTTGGCTATGTTTTAACTGTTTCTGGCAATAACATAATTGATTATGACCAATTTAGCTTCGATCTTGATTCCCAAACCATTCCTCAAATCATACTTATGTTCGACGGACCTGTTAGCAAGACTAAAAAAGACATCAATAATACCGTTTACGACAACACTTGGAGTGCGGAACCAATCCTTGAGAAGAGCTACCTCCAGCTCTGCCAATGAAAGAACCACATAACCAAAAGAAAATTAGAGGATCATACAAAGTGGATTACAATGCACTAGTTCATCTTAGGAAGTTGTTGACCAAATTAAGCTTTTATGATGCTCTAATCAAGCCAAAGGAGATGAGAGAGTCTCTGGTTACAACTTTGCTTGACCTAGAGATTTGCTTAGCTCAGTTGGCCATCACATCCTCAGATGAAGTTTGCTCGTTGAAAGAACAGTCTGAGATAACTTTCACGGATGAAGACTTGCTTCTCGGTACCGTCAACCATAATCGTCCACTTTATATCTCCATTAACATCATCATATAAGTGTTGTCCAGAGTTTTGGTAGATCTTGGAGCATCCCTCAACTTGATGAGCCTACAGACATTGGCTTATATGGTCATTGAAGCCGACAAGTTCCCATTTTCTTCTTTCTCGATTTGGTCTATTTCTTTGTGAGAGAGGGAGTTGGAGTAAGAGGGGAGAGGAAAGAGAAAGAGAGTAAGTGGAGAGGTAGATAAGAGATGAGAGATTGCCTCCTCTTCATTTTTTATCTTCTTTCCCTCCCACTTCTTTCTCTCTCATTGTTCTTCATCCATCCATGTACCTCTCTTTGCCTTACTCTCTATTTGTGGGAGACAAAAAAAATGAGAGAGTGTGCGTGAGAAAAAAATGAGTGAGAATAGGAGTGTGAGAGAAGAGGGAAAGAGACAAAGAGTGGGAGAGAGTGAGGGAGAATTGATGTGGAGGGAGAGTTCTCTCTCTCTCTCTCTCTCACATGCACACTCTTTTCTCCCTCTTTCAACTTTCCATATCCTCTCCCATCTCTCTCTAAGTTTCTCAATTGCTCTCTCTCTGTTCTCTTACTTTAACTCTCTCCCACAGTTACTATCTCACACTCTTGCTCTATGCCCATCCTCTCTCTCACACACACACTCTCTCTACCTCCCTTGTTCCCTTTCCCAAACTCTTTTTTCTCTTAAATTATCTCTCTAGCTCTATCTTTGTCTTAGCCTCCCTCCTCTTTTAACTCTCTCCCACTCTAAATCACTTTTGTCCTCTCTCTCTCTCTCTTCCAATCTCTCACTCTCCATTCTCTTCCTCTCAGCTCTTTTTTATTTCATTTCCTTTCTCTGGCTCCCTCCCTCCCTCCCTCCTACCATTAAAAAGGAAGGAGTGGGAGAGAGAGTGAGAGGGAAAATGAGAGAGTGTGTGAGAGAGAAGCATAAAGAGTTCTCGCTCGCTATATCTCTCATGCTCACTTTCCTATAATTTATCATTCTCTTTACTCTCTAACTCTCCTCTCACTCTCTCTCAAACAATTAACATGTCACTCTCTCCACTCTTACATTAAGAGATATAGATAAATAGAGATATCAAGTGTGAGAGATGTAAGGGAGTGAGAGAAAGAGATAAGATAATGAATGATGTAGAGAGAGAATATTGAAAGGGACAGTGAGGGAGCAAAAGAGATTTAATATAGAGAAAGAGAGAGTGAGGGAGAGAGAGAGATTGAGAAGTAGAGTGAAGAGACAGAACGATAGATAGAGAGATAAAGCATGAGATTGAGAGAGGGAGAGAGAGTGATAGTGAGAGAGAGAAAGAATGGATAGAGAATCAAAATAGAAAGATATGTTGATCGTTTGAGAGAGACATAAAGAGATAACCAAGAGAGAGAGTGATATCTCTATTCTCTATCCCTCTCTACCTCCCCTTCTCTCACTCAACCTTGCTCTCTCTCTCTTTCTCTCTCTTTCACACACTTTATCTAACTCTATCGCACTCTATCTTTCTCTTTCTTTCCCCTCCCTCCCTCCCTCTCTCTCTCAATCCTCCATCACTTTTATGTCTTTCCCTCTTGCTCTCCCTTAATCTATTCTTCTCTTGCTTTATTCTTTCCCACACTCTCTCTACCTCTCTCACTCAGACTCCTCTCTCCATTGATTTATCAACCTTACTCCTCTCTCTATCTCACTATATGTAGATTCTCTCTCCTTATTGTCTCCCTCCTCTATTTTTATCACCTTCTTCTTATCTCTCACTATAGAAAAAAAAGGAGGATAAGGAAAGAGGGCTAGATAGAGGAAAGGAGCTATAGAGAAATAGATGAAGGTAGAGTAAGAAATATATGGAAAGGGAGAGAGAGATTCAGAGTGAGAGAAGGTGAGAATGAGTAAGCGAGAGAGAGGTATTTGGAATAAGGGAGGAAGAGATGGGAAGTGAGACCGGTTGATCCCCCATCTCTCTCTCAGTCACTCACTATATTTGTTTATCTCTGTCGTGTAAGAAAGTTAGAGAGAATAGTAATTGAGAGAGTGAGTAAGAAAGTCAGATAGTACTGATGTAGGCTTTGAAATAGAGAGATGAAGATATATTGAGAGTATGATAAAAGATAGAGTAAAAGGAGAGAGGTAGAGAACGAAGGGGAGTGAGAGAGATCTTAAAATTGAGGAAGAGGGAGATGGCAAAAGAGAAAATTGGAATAAAAAGATATTATGATATAGTGGGATAGATATGGAGGGAGAACAGTATTGGGAGGGATGGAGGGTCTCTCTCTTTCTCTCGGTATAAAGAGTAGGAAAGAGGTGAGAAAGAGATATAGGGAGGGAGACACATAGGGAGAGAGAAAAGAGATAGGAGAAAGCAAGAGAGAAAGATATCAAGAGTGAGAGAGGGATAGATCAAATGGGAGAGAAAGAAAGAAAGGGTGAGCAAAAGAAGGAGATAGAAAGGGAGAGAGAAAAGTGATAGGAGAAAGCAAGAGAGAAAGATATCATAAGTGAGAGAGGGATAGATCAAATGGGAGAGAAAGAAAGAAAGGGTGAGCAAAAGAGGGAGATAGAAAGGGAGAGTTAAAGTGAGGGAAAGAATGAGATAGCGAAAGAAAGTGGGAGGTAGAGAGGTAAAATATGAGTGGAAGGAAGGAAGGAATCAAGAATAAGAGAGTGAGAAAAGAGAATCAATGACACAAAATGACAGTGAGAGAGATTTAGAGAGATTTAGAAAGAAAGAGAAATGAGGGAGGTAGATAGAGAAAGGGCGATTGAGAGAGAAAAGTGAGGTAGGGAGAAATGAGAGAGCATGAGAGAGAATGAGAATGAGAGATAGAGAAGTGAGCCAGGGAGAAAGGAGAGAGCATGAGAGAGAATGAGAATGAGGGATAGAGAAGGGGGAAGAGAGATTTTTTTATATCCTCTCTCCCTCTCTTCCTTCCCTCTAGAGGAATCTTTCCACATTCTCTCTCTTTCGCACTCATTCTCAATCATGCTTTCGACCTTCTTCCCTCTTTATTCTCTATCTCTTAATCATGCTCTCTCTCACACTCTCACATTCTCTCACAGTCCCTCCCCATCTCTCTCCTTCTTTGTTCTCTTGTTATATCTCTCTATATCTCTTTTCATCTCTCTTGCTTTCTCCCAGTTTCCATTCCTTTCTCCCCCTCTCTCTTTTTCACTTCTCTTTTTCCATCTACCACTAGCTCTTTTTCTCTCTCACTACTATCTCTTTACTTCTCTCATTTTTACTCCCTCCCACTTCTTATCTGTCATTATTTTTTTTCTTTATCTCTCTCTTACCCTCTTCTCTTTCTCTGCTGATCTTTCACCTTAATAATCACTCTCTCTTTCGATATTTTTATCTCTCACTCCCTATCTCACTCAGTCTCTCTTTCCCCCTCATGTTCTCTCTCATTAGTTCTCTTTCTCCCTCCCTCCCTCCCTCTATTATCCCCTCTCTAACACTCTTACTCTTCTCTCTCTTATTCTTTTATTTCTCTAAGTCCCTCTCTCATGCTCTATCTCTCTCTAACTCACATTAGAAGTGTTAGAGAGTGGAAGGGATAGGGCTTATCTCTGTCACTACCTCTCTATCACTTGTTTTACTCTCACTTTTTCACTCTTTCACTATCTCTCTCTCTTTCTCACTTTCCCTCACTCTCTCTATATCTCTCTCTCTTCCCTTCTCTATCTTTCTATCTCACATTATTTCTCACTCTCAACGTCTCTTACGCTCTCTAATATTATTCTTCTTCTTCTACATCTCACTTTTCTTTCTTTCTCACTCTTTCTCTTATTCTCTCTCCCACACTCTCAATCTCTCTCTCTCACTCTATTAATCTCTCTTGTCTCTCTCTTGGTCCCATTCAATCTCTCTCTAATTGCTCTCTTACCGACTCTCTTCTCTTACCCCTAATTGATATCCCCTATTTTCATTCTTTAGTTCTCTTCTTCTCTCTATAGCACCCCTCCCTCTCAATATCTCCCTCTTTGTCTCTCTCATTATCTCACTATCATTCTCTCTCGTAACCCCTCCATGTCTTTCATTATTCCCTCTGTTATCTATCCATATATTTCTCTCTCCCTCTCCCAATCTCTCTATATCGCTTATTCTCTCTCTCTTTCTCCTCTTCTCTTCTGTCTTTCACTCTCCCCATCCCTCGCTCCTATTTCAAACCCTCCCTTTCTCTTGCTTCTTTATCACTCTCTTTATCTCTCCACTTTTTCCCCTCTTACACACTCTCTCTTGCTCTCCACAAATAAGAAAACTAAAATGCTAAGAAAAATTTTGGGATGATGGTAATGAATATGAATTTTGATATCTTGAATCAGAACAAAAGCACAACTAAACTTATGGAAACATTAATATCAACAAAAGCAATGAAAATAAGAAAAATCACATTAAGTATAACTTTATCTTGAACAATATCAAGAACAAAATGATTTGAACAATAACAAGAATAATGAATTTGGATAATAAAAGAAAACATCTTATATGAATAATAATGAACGATAACTAGAAAAGAAATTAGACAATTACATTACCAATAATGATGTGAATATTAACAATAACAGAATTATGAAAAATAATGAGAGAAACTAAATGAACAAAACCAAATTCTTAAACCCTTGAGGACCAGACCACCTTCACAAGCCTCTACGGAAATTTTTCTTGATGATGTCATTTGGACATGCAATGCACCAGCCATGTTCAAGGATGCATGATATCCATCTTTTATGACATGATAGAGTATGAAATAGAAATTTTCATGGATGATTTATCTGTGTTTGACACCTCATTTGAATCATGCCTGAAGCACTTATAAATGTGTTGCAAGGATGTGAGGAGACCAATTAGGTATTTAAACTTAGGAAATGCTAATTAATGCACACTGATGGAGTAGTCATGGGACATAAGATTTTTGACAAAGGGATGGAGGTTCATCCAGCTAAAATTTAGAAATTAAAAACAATTTCCACTTACTTCTGTTCAAGAGATTAGGAGTTCTTTTGGACATGTTGGATTGCACCATAGATACATTAATGACTTTCAAAGATCACCATGCCTTTATGGGACATATTGAAAAGTGATGTGCCATTTCATTTTGTGAGAATTGCCTAGTTTCCTTTAAAACTTTAAGAGCCAATTCAGTCACCACATTTGTGATTGTAACACCTGATTAGATCATGCCTTTTGAGTTGATGTGTTGTTCAAGTCACTATGGTTTAGGAGCAGTGTCAGGCCAAAGGAGAGACAAAGTTTTTATGCCATATGCTTTGCCAGCAGAACTTTCAATGATGCCCAAGTGAATTACATCACTATATAGAGGGAACTATTAGACATAGTATTTGTCTTTTATAAGTTTAGGCCCTACCTAACAAGAATAAGAGTCACGGCGTACACCAATCATGTTACTATAGGTATTTTATAGTTAAGAATGATGCTAAGCTCCAAATGATTTAATGGGTCCTCTTATTACAAGAATTTAATATAAAGAATGTTGATAAGAGATTACCAAAAACCAACTAGCTGATCACATGTCTGGGCTTGAGTAGGAGGATTTGAAAGAATGTATGGTTGACATAAATAAGATTTTTTGTAATAATGTGTTGATCATGATGCAATAATTTACATTTCTTGTTGGGACATTCTAGCTAGAAATGCATATTAAGACATTGTGATCAATATCAACACACTCACCTAATAAAAATGAATTGCCATCGAAATGAATTAAGTAATGATCATGCAAGTTGCAAGGTAGGTTAGCATATTACTTGTCATTATGTGACTACTCTATCAATATGCGAGTAATCACAAGTGATGCCAAATGATAATTTAAACATGGATGTAATGCTAGGTGGATACTCATATCTAATCACATTCGCAAAAAAGATTTAAATTTCTTATTCAGCATGATCGTATGAGGTAAACAGCTACACACAAAAAATACTAACACATTGTATATGAAGAAATACATTCCTAATGTTTAATGTGACTACATCTGCATAGCTTGGATATCGCAAGAGACATGTATACTAGGTGTTATAATCCATGCTGGAGATATATGATTTAGGCTAGTACTAGGTGAGCTAGTAATCTTAACATGCATTCACCATGGGTATTTTGTGACACATGCTCATGAAAATATCCTAAGAATGCAAGTGCAAATGCAATAAATGTTTCACTCACATGATATACACAAATGAAGTTAAATATGGATGCATTGAGTATTTAAAACGCCATAGGAGATACTATGTCTTGCACGAGAGGCAAACAAAATGCTCTTTCAATTGAAAATCACAATTAGTTTACAATATGATATGAAAACATGACAAATATGAATACAACACAAGCTAAATAATAAATAAAACAAATATAATAGAATGAAATTTTCACAATCTTGCTCTCGCTATCTCTTATAGCCCACCATTCTCTCTCCAGATCACGATTACCGTCTCTCCATCTCTCTCACACACTGTCCCTCTCTCTTTATCTTTCTCTCTCTGAATCACTCCCTTACACTGTCTTTCTTCTCTCTCTTTACCTCATACTCTTCCTCTTTCTCTTTCTTTTGCTTTCTCTCACTCTCCCTCTCTCTTTTTGCTTTTTTACATCCCTCCCTCATATTCTCTCTTACTTTATTCCACTTGATTTTTTATCTCTCACCCTCTTCTGCTCTCTCTTCTTCTATCTCTCTCTCACCCTCTCCTCCTCTCTCCCTCTCTATCTTACTCCTCTTACGCTCAACATCATTGTCTTCCTCTCCCTTATTGTCATTCTTTCCTTTTGCATTTTCTTTCTTGCTTTCCTCCTTGTCTCCATCTCTCTTTATCGCTCTATCACTTATTGAGCTTATTACTCTCTTACTCTATCTCTTGATCACTCATGCTCTCTCTTATCTTTCACTTCTCTCTCTTACCTTCTCTACCTCCCTCTCACAGTCCCTCTCTCTCCCCTCAATCCCTCTCTAGTTCTCACCCTCTCTCTCACTCACTCCCTCTCTTTCTTCCTCGCAATCTCTATGTTGCTTAACACATCAAAGTAATGTGAAATTTTATGAATACATTTTATGTTTAAATTTTGTGATATTACACTTCAAAGAAGAGTATTTTCATGTTTTGTTGCAAGCATTTCAATTTTAGGCATTTGGAGAAAAAATTAAAAAAAGGAGGAAATTTGGAGCTAAAATGGAGCTAGATCTGGTACCGGAGGAGCCATTATACAGAGAGCTGGTGCCAAAAGTGCAAGAAATTGGCAACAGAGTTGTCATTTTACAGAGAAGCTGATGTGCAAATATGCAAGACAGGATCGTGGGGATTGATGTTCTTATTAGAAAATTAGATGTGCATGCCAAAAATAAAACGAATTGATGGAAATTCTTATGTGATGTAAGAAACCAAACAATAAAACCGTCTCATGGCTGGAACAAACCAAATTATAGGTAGAACCTACAGTAAAATGAATGGATGGAGGTAAACCTTGACCCAATGCTCAACACAAACAAGAATGTTGGTATAAGACCGCAACCTTATGATTGACGTGAAAAAAGAACCTTGGTACAAAGGAAGGCCAAAAATAGGGTGGAAATCCGCTTGATGAGTCTAGAAAGAACTCCTTATGTGATGACCAAGATTTTTATTGGAATCCTAAGGAAACCGTAGGAGACAACCAAAATTCAAGTTTTTTTTGACAAAAATCAGAAATCCCCTTCTCATTTAACATAAGGCCTATATATAGGCTAAAGCTTACAAGAAAACAAAAGAGAAGATAAAATATCTGCTAAATCAAATGAAAACTACATAAAGTTCGCATGCAAGCCATTATCAAACCACAATAAAAATACAAAATTTCCAGCCATAATAATTTGACTCCTTTATCCTTGGGCTTGGAATAAGTTGATAAATCTTTGTGGCTCTTTCTCCTTAGATCCCCATGAATTGGCTTTAGTCCAAGCCTCCTGGACTAATCCATTAAGAGCTTCTTTCACCCTCTTTGTACGACATCTAGGGCCCACATGGAACTTGAATTAATTCTTCTCTTGAAGTTGTTTCATAACCATCCAAGCTATCAATTGCACATTCCCCTTCTCTTGAAAAGGATTTGTCCTCAAATTAATGCCTGCATCAAAAAGATTTAACTTAGTAACATTGAAAGTGACACTCGCATTATACTTACCTGGTAGATCCAGCTTGTAGGCATTGTCTTTGATACACTCAAGTACTTGGAAAGGACCATCTCCTCTTAGAAGTAGGTTGGAATGCCTTTTTTCTAGAAATCTTTCCTTTCTCAAGTGTAACCAGACCTAATCTCCAAATTCAAAAATCATTTTGTGTCACCCCTTGTTGGCATGTTTTTCATATTGCTTTGTTCTTTTTCAATATTCAGTCGTGCCTTCTCATGTATCTGCTTTACAAACTTAGCCTTTTTCTTACCATCCAAGTTAACATGCTCAGAAACAGGTAATGAAATTAAATCAAATGGCGTTAAAGGATTAAAACCATAAACAAGTTCAAAAGGTGAAAATTTAGTAGCAAAATGAACAACCCTATTCTAAGCAAACTAAACATGTGGTAAACAATCTTCCCGTGTTTTGATATTTTTCTTTATTATTGTCGTTAACAAATTCGAAAAAATTCCTATTTACTGCTTCAATTTGACCATCAGTTTGTGGGTGACAAGTAGTAGAAAACAACAATTTGGTTTTTAACTTACACCACAAGGTCTTCCAAAACTACTCAAAGACTTAGGATCTCTATCAGAAACAATGGCTTTAGGCATACCATGTAGTTTTATAATCTCCTTAAAGAACAAATCTGCAATATTAGAAGCATCATCAGTTTTGTGACATGGAATAAAATGTGCCATTTTAGAAAATCGATCCACCACCACAAAAATTGAATCTCTACCACATTTACTCCTAGCCAAACATAGCATAAAGTCCATAGAAATATCAATCCAAGGTGCATTAGGAATTGGTAAAGGAGTATACAAACTGTGGGGTTGCACTTGAGATTTAGCTTGTTGACATGTGACACACCTACCACAAATCCTCTCGACATCCCGCCTTATGTGTGGCCCATAAAAGTATTCCTGCAAAACAGCTAAAGTCTTTGCAACTTCAAAATNTTCCTGCAAAACAGCTAAAGTCTTTGCAACTTCAAAATTTCCCTTTAGTCCCCCTCTATGAGATTCCTACACAATCAATTCTCACAAAGAACTTTTAGGCACACATAAGTTATTTTCTCGAAATAGAAACCCATCATGTTTAAAGAATTTACCGCAAGCAGTTTTATCACAAGCTCAACATTCATTACAAAAATCAACATCATCTTAGTATAAATCTTTAATATGTTCAAAATCAAGTAACTTTGCATCAAGAGAAGAAAGTAATGCATACCTTAGAGAAAGTGCGTCAGCAACCACATATTCCTTACCTTACTTGTATCGAATGATATAAGGAAATGTCTTAATAAACTCCACCCAACGAGCATGCCTTTTTTTTAGCTTGTGTTGACTTTCAAGTGCTTCAAAGACTCATGATCAGTGTGAATCACGAAATCCTTATGCCAAAGGTAGTGCTACCAAGTTTCCAAGGCTCTAACCAATGCATACATCTCCTTGTCATAAGTTGGATAGTTTAAGGCGGCCCCACTCAGCTGTTCACTGAAATAAGCAATTGGTCTTCGCTCCTGCATAAGAACATGACCTATGCTAATACCTAAAGCATCACATTCAATTTAAAATGTTTTAGAAAGATCAGGTAAAGTTAAAATAGGGGCATGGGTAAGTTTTCCCTTGATCAATTGAAATGTTTTTTTCCTTCGCTTCTCCCTACTTGAACCCAACGTTCTTCTTGATTAATTCGGTGAGTGGTAGAGCTATTCTTCTAAAGTCTTTCACAAACTGTTGGTAGAAACTGACAAGTCCATGAAAACTACGAACATTGCTTATACTAGTGGGACTAGGCCACTCATGTATAACACACACCTTTTCTTCATCAACCTGTACACCCTGCGCACTCACAACAAATCCTAAGAAACAAAGTTTATTGGTGCAAAAGGTACACTTTTCCAAATTACCAAATAACTTTTCTTTTCTCAAAACATCTAAAATAATTTTTAAATGTTCAACATGATCTTCAAGTTTTTGTTATAGATCAAAATATCATCAAAACAGACCACAACAAATTTTCCAATAAAAGCTCACAAAACATGGTTCATTAGTCTTGTGAAAGTACTAGGTGCATTAGTTAAACCAAAAGGCATAACTAACCATCCATACAAACCATATTTTGTCTTAAAAGCAGTTTTCCACTCATCGCCTTCTTTCATCCGAATTTGATAATATCCACTTTTTAAATCAATCATAGAAAACACACAAGATCCATGTAACTCATCTAGCATATCATCTAAGTGAGCAATAGGGTGTCTATATTTTATTGTAATATTGTTGATGGATCGACAATCCACACACATTCTCCAAGCCCCATCCTTCTTAGGAACTAGAATTATCAGAACAACAAATGGACTCATGCTCTCTCTCACATACCCCTTATCTATTAGTTCCCCAACCAGCCTTTGTAACTCTTTTATCAATCCCTTGAATGGGTGGTAAACCATGTGGAATATCCTCAGGAAAGTCATCTTGAAACTCTTACAAAAGAGAAACAATAGAACTAGGCAAAGTATTGTCACATTAATTAGTGTTTAAGAATGCCTCTTTGTAAAGACGTACAATCATTGGTTGGTTTAAAAATAATGCTCTCTTGATCTCACTTGCCTTTGCATAAAAATTCTTTTGTTTTCTTTATTCTTTTTTCTGCATTCCTACTTGTTCCATTTCTTCCTTTTTCTCATTCAGGTCAGCCTCTTTATGTTGATCACTCTTTTTTGTTTGAAAATAATCATTTTGCAATCTCACTTAATCCTCATAAACATCCTTTGGTTTCATTGGCACAAAAGTGATAATTCTATCATTGACTTCAGACGAGTATTTATTAGTGAAACCATCATGTTTAACTCGTTTATCAAATTGTCAGGGTCGACCTAGTAATAAATGGCCGGCTTGCATTGGTACTACATCACACAAGACTTCATCTTCATATTTTCCAATGCAAAATGAGACCAAAATTTGCTTGTTCACCTTTACCTCACCACTATCATTAAACCATTACAACTTGTATGGTCGGGAATGCTTGATGGTTGGCAGTCTTAATTTTTCAATCAAAATAGTGCTAGCAGCATTATTACAACTTCCTCCATCAATGATCATACTACATACCTTGTATTGTACATGGCATCTAGTGTGAAAATTTTTTTCTCTTTGAATTCCTTCATCAACCTTGGTCTGCACACTTAAATCCCTTCTTGAGACTAAAAATTCTCCTATGACCATATATTCTTCACATTCAATGTCCTCTATTGGTGGTATAGAGTAAATTTCTAATTCTTCATCTATCTCAATCTCTCCATTGTCCCTTATCACCATGATTCTTTTGTTAGGACATTGGTTGGCTTTATGACCTCTGCCTTAAAAATTTAAAACATTTAATGTCTCGATTTCTAGATGTGGAAGGGTCAATTTTCCCTTGAGTTCCTTGGTTATTTGTCTCTTATCTTGGCCTGGGTTTGGACTTTGTAGTTGGTTTGTCCTCTTTTTTCTAAAAATTTGGCTTCCATGAAGAACCCACACTAGTTGAAAAACGTGGGCCACCCCTCCTCTTGAGTTTTTGCTCCACCTTGATGGCCACATGTAACATATCCTCCAACTCCGCATAACGTTGCATTTCCACTCTATCTTGAATTTCTGGGTTTAAACCATTTATGAATCTAGCCATTGTAGCTTCTCATACCTCATCTTCATTAGCCAAAATCATAGCAATCTCTATCTCCTGATAGTAATCTTCCACACGTCGATTACCTTGCCTAAGCCTTTGTAACTTCTGATACCATTCTCGATAGTATTGGCTTGGCACAAATCGCTTCCTCATAACAACTTTCATTTCTTTCCATGTTTCTATGAGACGTTATCAATTTCTCCTCCTGCTCAAAATTAATTGTTCCCACCAAACAATAGCATAATCACTAAATTCAATGGTGGCCAATTTCACCTTCTTTATTTCAGAATAGTTGTGGCAGTCGAACACTAATTCCATCTTCTTCTCCCATTCAAGATAGGCTTCAGGATTGTTTTTGCCCTGAAAGGAAGGAATGCACATCTTAATATTTGCGAAGCTGTTATCATCTCTATTCCTAAAGTCTCTAGCTTGTCCACCATAACGCCTCCTCTCAACAAATAAGTCCCTGTTGTTCTCTTCGTCAAATCCAGCCTCATAATTTTCTTCATCCTCCTCCCTCTCTCCTCTCAGTTGAAGTCTCTCCCTTTGTCGATTGGAAACATTTCATGGTTTTCTTTGTTGGATTCCTCCCTCTATCTTTTCCAATCTTTCTTGAATTTGCTCCAACTCAACCCTCATCATTCTTCTCATCTCCCCCACCAATGCTTGAAATTGGAGATTAAGAATGGCAGGTTGCCTTTCCTCTTCTTCAAAATTCGTTTGGGACATGATTGGGGACTTACAATGAAGGTAGCTAAGCAAGAATTCAAAATTAACAACACAAATCAAATTCTAAATTACTAAAAATAAGAAAAATCTAAAATGCTAAGAAAAACATTGGGATGATGATAATGAAATACAAATTTTGATATCTTAAATCAAAACAAAAGCACTACTAAATTGATTGCGACAATCATATGAAGAA
>NEWO01001146.1:35993-46948 GCA_003013225.1 Phalaenopsis aphrodite
GCATCAATTTTCCACTTTTTATTGTCCTTTTGGACCATCACCAAGTTCGAGAGCCATGTTGTGTATTAGACGTCTCAGATATAGCCAACCTCCTTCAGATTTTTCACCTCCACTTGGCTTCGCCAAAGTCCTAAAGATTGATCGGGTCTTCTACTGCACCCGTCAGACTATTGGGTTGATATTATGTTGATGACAAGCAACCTCTACTAAATCTCTAGGAATCTCTACCGCTGTCAAGCCAAAGACTTCCCAATGCTCATGAGGGTATGGATCAATAGATTTTTGGACCCTGCATCAAAGCTTTCATTGATTAGAAAAACCTTATTAATCTCTTCTTCGTCATACACAGGTACTTTAAGGATGGTCTCGTTGGTCTTATAACCCCCTTCCCTTTGAATCTGAATGTCGAGCAGCTCGTGATTCATGCAGGTGACAGCTCAAAGGTAGTACCTTACTGAATACTCCAAATTCCCTCAAATTGTACTAATCTCTCCATCTTCTGAAAACTTCGCACCAACATGATAGGTTGAAGTTACTAACCATTAACTGTTCAGCAACGGTCAGCTGAAGATAGCATTTTTAGTTGGTGGGAACTCCACCACCCGAAAGTCCTTTGTGCTGATAATTTATTTATTTCACTCGCCCTACAAGATGCTAAGAACAATAATGACTAAGGCTTCCTTTCTCTTGCAAGAGAAACCAAACAACGAACTGACCGGAAGTTTCACAGTCAATTTTGAGACCAATCTCGTCGAACACCATTTTAAAAAGGAAGTTCATTGAACTTCCAGTGTCGACCAGAATACTACTCACCTGGTAGTTGTTGATTAAAGTAGTAACGACAATCGCATCATTATACGGGTTCCCTTTCAATGGAAGATCTGTATCTATGAAAATAATGGAGAGATGGTTGCACTTATTAGAGGTCATAGAACATACTTCTCCTGATCGATGCCTCTTCAAGCTGGACTGATAGGATGACTCTCCACCTCCCCCGAAGTTAGTCGGAATAATTCTAACAATGTAAACTTCATTTGCCCGGACAGGTCCATTTGATGGCTCCTTGGTTATGGTCTTTTGTTGTCGCCTAGATAGTCCTCTGACAATAACAAACACTTTAAGCTTCTCTACCTGCATAAATCCCTCAACCAAGTTCTGGAAGAGACACCACTCTTCTGTGTTGTCTCCATGATCACGATGGTCATAACAATATTTATGCGAATTCTGGAGGGAAAGTTTGGCTCTTATAGGAGGGACTTTCTTGATGTATTTCTTATTCTTAATTGCTTCAACTAACTGAGCCATTGAAACATTTGATAGGATTAAGCCCTACATCTTGTGATACACGTGTGGCTGCTCATAGTATTGAGACAGTCACTGGTTAGAATATTGATTATGGCTCTGGTTTCCCTTGTAATTGCTTGAGTTATTCTGGGGCTATTAGTTGTTGTTAAAACACAGACCACCAGTGGGATTTTGGTTATCCTTCAACTTATTTCCTTCTTGTGCCTTCCTCTTCTTCGATTGAAGGTGAGACGATTCTGGTTTGGCATTGGAGGGGGCCCATAGAAGACTCTTTGGCAGCTATGTGGCTATTAGCCATCTATAACAACCCAGCAAAAGACTTTGACTCGAGCTAGTTCAAGTTGTACTCAAATTGGCAGTCTCAAACTCCTTACTTCAAAGTAGAATTGGCAATTAGAGGTTGCAAATCCTTCATTTCTATCATCTCCTTCTAGAATCGAATGTATAAGCTCACTGGCTTCCATTCTCTCCTTCTTTTATTTGCAGCATAGCCTAAGACTTCTTCCTCGGATTCTGCACATTGGTGAATTGTGCCACGAAGAGTTTCTTAAACTCAGTCAAGGTCTAAATAATACCATCCGACGGGCTAAGTAAGTACCAAAGAGTTGACTCCTTAAGTGTTGTTAAGAAAAGCCGACAGTTTATCACGTCGTTGATCTGCAACACTGTGAAGACTACATGATAGGTCGGATCATTCATTCCCTTATAAGGATCCAAATGATGAATCCGTAACTTCGCCACCGGTACTTTCTCCATGATTTGTCGAGTTAAAGCACCATCTGTAGGGGATTGGATAGATGCTTCGGCTCGCTCTACCCGATGCCTGACCATCGGCATATGCCCAACGCTGTCAACATGTTGGGAATATTCTTACCCTTTGGTCTCTCGATTCCTCATTTGACTGTTGGGCATTGGTGGATTCTTAAGGGGTACTCCTTGAGGGAGAGCTCCTAGAGACCCCACCTCCATAAACAAAAATAGATCATTACATCGAGTCATTGCTTGTCGAAGGGCCTCAAATCGGCCTATCATTTTCTCCTAAAACTTCTGGACTTGCTGTTGAATCTCTTGATGCAATAACTCCTTTGTTAACTCCATTGTTGTTGTGTATCTTTATCATGATTCTCCTTCATGATATGCTCTACTTCTTGTTTGCAGGATGTCCACGCTCATGACACCGCCTTTTAGGATGCTGAATCCTATACACGCCCCGAGAGTTAGTGCTGAGAGGAGAAAAACAAGAGAAAGATAGAGTCAAGAGAGAGAGAGAGAATGTCCCCCACTTTCATTTATGTCCTAACCTCCTCCTTATAGGGTTCTAAAATACCGTTACAAAAAAAGAGAGGAGAACGGTTATAATAATCGCCCAAGTGACTGAATCAACATGTCTGTCAAGTGAAAACTAATATAACGTTTATAGATCGTTGGATGCCTCAGTTTCAACTGGTCATGTCCATTGATCATATATATGAGATCACTTCAATTGAAAGGACCAATTGATCGATCAAAAGCATCTGATCGATTTCAATGAGTGGTATGTTGCTCTACAGGTCTGTCGGTCGATTTTTTGTGCAGTCATTGGTTGCTTGGTCAGTCCACATCTCACTCTTTGGCTTGAAACTTTGATTGCCTGAGACTCCATTCGTAGCCACTTGTATACAATATCGATATATGTGTATACACACACACACACACACACATATTTATGCCTTAAACATGGAAAGCCGAAAGTTGCTTGATGAATAATATTTTCGACATTATATAAGAGGAATATTACATCTTTCATCATTCCAATTCTTTGGGAAATCTTTTTTCTCACAACTATATTTTCTTAGTATTATTTTTCTTACTTTGTCCTTTGAAATGCTTGTTTCCAGACGTTCAAAATGAAAAATATTACATCATAACTTTACGTGTGGAGTCCAATGAAATTACGCTGTGGAGGTGATCGGCCCGGTAACACAAGAAATATTCTCCTCATGTTATTCAAGTGTTATTATGTGTTATTCAGGAGTTATTGTATGTTATTCAAGTATTATTGTATTCTAGAAATATTCAATAATACATCAATAATACTTGAATAACACACAATAACACCTAAAAATACACAATAACACCATAATAACACGAGGGAAATATTTCGTCGTGTTACCGTGCCGATCACATCCACGACGTAGTTTCATTGGACTCCACACGTAACTCTACGTGCGGAGTCATGATGTATTATTTTTTCTACAAAATCCTCCGAGAAAGTAAATATTTTTCCATTTACCGTAATTATTTTATAATAAACAGTGATTACGAATATATCCTCCAAATGGAATAGTGGTATTATACTAAGTCTTTGAACACTTATCATCATTTTCGCTTATTCTTATATATTCGATAAATCTGATTGAAAAAGTAAGACTTTATAATAAAAATATTTAAAAAATAATAAGAAGAAAAAATTAAAGAAATAAATAAATTGTTGAAGTGGACTCTTAAAATTATATATATAATAATACTTAAACTTTATATTTATATTTATATTATTTTATTTATTCAAGAAAAATATTTGAATTTTAGAAGGTGAATATTAATGATATATTTGATTTGACATTAAAAATTTGAATATAATAAATACGAAAACTATAGTTTAAATGTTAGATTTGTAAATATATGAGAATTATGTGATATGTATATAGATATATAAATGATTTACTGACGATTTTATTTTTAGTGGGTAGTGATTTGTTTTTTTTTTTTTTAAATATTTTAGTACTCGTACTAATGAAAAATTATTTCATACGAATAACATATGCAAAAAATACATATAATGTTCGACCTTCATCGTTTAACACAGCAAAGATGTATAATAATATGACCTATTTTAAATTTTTTTTAAAATTAAAAAAAATTTATGTTGAACG
Source organism: Phalaenopsis aphrodite (assembly GCA_003013225.1). Classification (NCBI taxonomy): domain Eukaryota; kingdom Viridiplantae; phylum Streptophyta; class Magnoliopsida; order Asparagales; family Orchidaceae; genus Phalaenopsis; species Phalaenopsis aphrodite. The sequence goes on from NEWO01001146.1 coordinate 40,211, forward strand.
GTAGAGATCTGACTCTCTGCATGAAATAATTTTTCCATACTGATGCGGTTCATTTTTTTGTTCGATCAAAAAATGTATTGTATTTGGATATATTTGAGGCCAGATGCATTGAATAGCTGCCCCATAAGAATCATGAATTCTAGTTTTCTACAATTTTATTTTTCAATTGTTATCTATTTTTCAAATAGAAAAAAATTAAAATAATATACGAACAAAATGCTCTCTTCCACATAAATTTATTTCTTTTATAGATTTTATCAAATTTTGTATAAATTTATTTTGAAAGAAAACAGCCAAAAAAAATTAAATTTTTATCTAGATCTCCAATTTATATATATATATATATATATATATATATATTTATATAATATTTATATTTTATTTTTCAAATATATTTCAGCTAGCCGGGGGAAAATAAAACGAAAGCAAAATAATAAAATTAGAATTTTATTAAACTTATGTACGTACAAGGTGAAANTTTTTTTTTTTTTTAATGATGTGATTCAATTTTATTTTTTTAAATGTTTTAGTACTCATACTGACAAAATATTAATTCACACGGATATCATATATAAAAATACATACGATGTTCGACCTCCATCATTTATCACAATAAAGATGTATTATGATGAACGATGGAGATCTAACACGAATAATTTAACCATACTGAGGCGGTTTAGGGTGTTCGATCTAGAAATGTATCGTACGTGGATACATTTGAAGCCAGATACATTGAATAGCTGCTCCCACAAGAATCATTAATTCTCGTTTTCAATAATATTATTTTTCAATTGTTATCTATTTTTCAAATAAAAAAAAATAATATACGAACAAAATGATCTTTTCCACATAAATTTATTTATTCTATAATCTACGAAAGATTTTATCAATTTTTTGTACAAATTTATTTTGAAAGTAGACAGCCAAAAAAAATTGAATTTGCCATCAATAAATTTTCATCAGCCAGCACGAATCTCAGTGTAATTTTTTTAATCAGAGACATTCAAACTTTGATTAAGAGTCGTCCGGAGCTCTGATTTCAGCAAAATTATAGTCAAATTGATCGGTTCGATGAGACAGACCTAATGATGTGAAAGTTAGTCTAATCCGAGTCAAATCAAGCCCGGATCAAGTCATTAAATCACTAATGGAGGATTTCCGGAGGCATTTGAAAGTTCAAACGAATGTCAAATCTAGTGAGTTCATAGTCGAATCTAGCGTTTCGGAAAGAAGAATCCATCGAGCCCAAGATTGCTCCATTCTGACATCGTTAAGGCACTCAAATGTCCATCAAATGTCATTTGATCAAGGGAAGCTCTCTGGGTCATCTGATCAAAATGGTTCAGATTCCTGCATTAATTGCACTTAAAACACTATAAATATAGCCTCACCCCTCACATGAGGAAGAGGAAGCTTAAGAGAGAACTTGAGGCTTTGAGAAGGAGCTCAAGTCCAAAATCATCATTGCCATCGTCGATCGCTGTCGACTACCATTGACCGTCGACAACCACCGCCAACCTCTGTCGACCACTGTCGGACACTGTTGATCGCCGCCAGTCACCGCTGACCTCAGTCGACCACCACCATCCGTCGTCAGCCACCGCTGACCTCTGCCGACTATTGCCGACCGTCGTCGATTGTCGTCGACTACAGTCGATTACTGTCGACCTCCGTCAACCACCGCTAACTAGACGTCATCAGTCGAAGCTGGAACGTGAAAAGCTAGTTATCCTTTCCCGCGAGTGGGACAAGGGACATCTATAGTCATAAACTTATAGTGGATTTTTACAACTGGGTCAGACCACGTGGTTTTTCCATTTTACAGGTTTTCCACGTAAAAACTTAGGGTGTTATCACAGTTTGATTCATTTTCATCTGAGTGTGTGCTAAATTCTCGTGCAACGCTAAGACGATAATCCATTAATCTACCGCAGCGAATAGCGAATTTTCTAGCACACATCAATATATTTCAGCTAGCCCAGAGAAATAAAACGAAAGTAAATTAATAAAACTAGAACTTTATTAAACTTATGTACGTACACGATGAAAGCTTTTATACAGAATCTGTATGGAGAAGAGCGGTAGACACAAAACACTTGAGCACTCTGATTGAACATGACAATAGAATAACAAATGAGCCCTATATATATATGAAGGAAGACTTGGAGAGTGACTCCAAACTTACTATTATTCTATCAATGAGATCTTTTCCAGGGTAAGAAAGAATCTAATAATGTAAGGAAGTTAGATTTCCTCTAGTTAAAGAAGAATCTAATATTATGGGAATAACTCTTATAAATCTTAATTGCTGTTGTTACCTCGGTTATTTAGCTTGTCAGTCCACTGCTCCTGTCTTGATCTTTATTGTTTGACACGGATTATACGTCAAGTGACATCTCTTCTTCATCATATTCAAGAAAAATATTAGAGCCTTCAAAATTTTTTGGAATTGCTCATGAAAAATCTTCATAACCCTTCTCTGGATCTATTGTTCAATATTTATACGAGGATATCTTTTATGAATGCCCTCATAAATTTATATTGTCGACGGTCCATCAATTGTAGAGACTGTTAAAGTAGGTAGTGTAGCTTTATATATCTGAATTATTGACTTAATTTGATAATTTTTTTTTCATTGATATAAAATATGGTCCACCACTTGAGTAAAATTTGCCTTTGTAGGCAACAATGGTTAGATGTTTCTTTGCCTAGGGTTATAGTCCAGGCTTAAACCCAAAAATGCTGACAAATAGTAAAAAAATAAAATGAATTTTATTATTGCATTTTTATTTAGGATTAACAGTTCTTATTTTGGGAGAAGACTTAACCCATTTTGTATAGTACTGTTGACCTCATTTTTGGTGAGATCAAAATTCCTTCTAGAACTTAGGGTCCACCCATAGAACTTTCCTATTGATTATCCTAAAGGATTTAAGATGAAAATTACTCACTTAGAAGATCAAACCACTTCTTTACTCTTTTTTTAAGTCTCGCATAGGTAGTCTTAAACCTCCAGCACTTGGGTGGTTGAAACCAGCATGTGAAAACTTAAGAACGAGTTACATTGGATCAATTGACCATAGGGCAACCATGGGTAGTTTGGTTATGCACACACACACTTGAACTGCCTACAAGTTCCCTAACACTCCAAAAACCATCATTTCATCTGAATTGCCCCATCTTTCCCCATGAGGACCATAACCACTCCTTAGCTCTTTTGAAGGCTCATGTAGGTGGTCCTAAGTCCTTAACCGAGGATCAACATGTGAAGCTTTCAAGATGGGTTCTCATTAGAATCATGTGTTTTCAGCGAGGCTTTCCATGGCTTGCATGTTCACCACCTAAAACCATCCAACATTATCCAAAATAACCCAAAATTTTCCAATATACCCAAAAATTCTCCAATTTACCAAAATTCCCAAAAATACCCAAGAAAAATGCCAAAAGCCCCAATTCCACTCAAATTTCGTCAAAACCAATCCAGCCACCAAATTCACCCAAGACTTGCCAAAAATCTTAAAATACCCCAAAATTACTCAAATTACCCCTAAATTCCAAAAAACCTCCAAAATTCCCAAAATTACTTCAATATTCCCAAAATTGCCCTCAACTCCACCAAAATTACCAAAATTACTCAAATTGCCCCAAAATTCCCCCATTTAACCCCAAATTCAAACCCTCCAAATTTCAACCTCAATTACAACAATTCCATTGAATTCCCAATTCAAGTTCAAATTCCAAGCCTAAGCCCAAACTCCCCAATTTCAAGCTGATTGTCCAAATTCATTATCAAATTTCCCCTAAGACCAAAATCCACCAAAATTGAGTCCACATGTTGAATTAAAATTCAGCAAGCCCAAAATCAATTATTCATCTCAAAATTCCCAAATTCCATCAAGCTCACCATCCCTAAGTTCTAAGAGCCCAAATCAAAAGCTCATCATCCAAGTCTCATCCCATCATCCATTTAATCAAAATCAAGCCCTAAGTTCCAAACTCCGTGATTGGCATTTCCTTAATTTGATTTCATGATGGGTTCTCCAAAAATGTCCAAAAAATTGTTAAATCCTTTATCAGGCTAGCTAGTCAAGCCACATACAAGCCATAGAGCCTTCCTCGAGCCATATGTGAGCCATGAGAACCATGCCATGTCACCATTCTTAAATTGCCAAAAGGAGGAGCCCCTTTAATGATTCTCTTAAAAATGATTAATCACTCTCATGCCTCTCATCAACCCATGGAAAGCCCTAATCCCTTAGATAGGGATTTGACCCCACTAAACAAACTGACCCCAAAGCTTGACCGAGTGACCCAAACCAGTTTCCATGAGCCTTACCCAAGTCAAACCCAACCTAGCCCAAAGCACTTACCATTTCAATTAAACACCCTTTAGACATGGCACCCCACAATTGACTTTACCAATCTCCACCACTAACCTCCAACAGTGGGATGGTGACTTCCCATGGCCGGTCAATCACCCTCACCGCCAAAAAACACCAAACCCGAGATGCCTAAAATTTGAACTCTCTTTAATATTTGAAGCTGATTATAATCGATAATTTCAAACTATTTTTCTATGCAAATTCATTTATAATTTCATGTAGGCATTTCTAATACATAATTAGCAAAAAAAAAAAGTTATGCCAATCTAAGAAAATAGTGTCATTGAATGATTAGAAGTATAATTTACTTATATATTATAAGAATTTTAATTATGTATAATTTAGTGGTTGCTATCTTATAATAGAAACTTTTGTTTTTTTGAATTTGAAGGATGCAAATGCATTTTGGTTCATAGTTTTATATAAGATAATTGGCTTCCTTGTAAGAAAAAGACATTGGTTTACCTAACATATTTGAATGATGATCATTTTCGTTAACAATTTCAAACTATGAAAGTTATCAATATTGAGTTATAAAAACGATTTATAAACATGAACAATTTTTTTTTAATATTAATAAGCTGCGTGTTATAAAATATATGACTTAATTATTTGAACTAGAATAAAGGATTTTCTCAATTGTTTCAGCAATAGAGGCTTTTATGTTCGGTAAATGATGTAGGGTGAAGTTTAGGGTTCGTTTGGGCGGGCGGCAGGACTGTGGCGCGGTGCCGCCTCGTAATTTTTTTTTTTTTGGATTCGGCGTTTGGTTCGGCGGTCATGTCGCCGCTTCCCACGGTTCCAAGCAAAAGTTGACTAGCGGGATTATAGGCACAACTCTGCTTTGTGGACGCAATTTTTACTCCTTTGCCCCTTTGCCCTATCCCGCGAAAGAGAAGTCGCGAGCTTCTTCCAATCCCCTTCTCTTCTCCAGCCGGTGACGATTTATGTTCGTCTTCTCTTCTCTTCCTTCTCCTTCTCTTCATGTTCTCGTGATCTTCTCACAGTAAGGGTAAGAAATTATTTTCTCGCATGTGTTCCTGTTATCGTAAGGGATAATTTAGTTTTATCACAAGGGTTAGATCTGTTGCCGGGTAAAACGATTTGGAATTTGGAGTGCCATTTGAGGTTATGCTTTACCAAACAAGGTAAAATTTATTACTTAGCAATGATTAATTATTTACCTAACAATTACATTTGTTACATATTTAACACTTTCAAGTTTCAATAATTTAATAGATAATAAATTTTGCTTATAGAATTTCAAAAATTTGGTTGTTAGAGTCTTCTTTTAAATAGTTTTACCAAACAAAGGGCAGAATGATCATTTTTCTATAAACAGTTGTTCTACAGTTATTTTAACACAGTTGCACCAAACACGCAATCAGCTTCCTCGCATCTGCTTCCCTGCAGCAGCTTTCAGACACAGCACAGTTGCAGCTGAAAAACTAAGAAGCTACAGCCTCCCCAAACAGTCTTAAATTGACTCGCTTGCGAAAGACTTCATCCGGTCTGTCGTTTGAATAAATCTATGGAAATATAGATTTTTTTTAATAATTTTAATGTCACTCAGATTCGTATGATCATAAGTTCGTACTAAGAAATACAACCTCGAATTTCTGTCAGCCAAATAATATTTAAAAATTCATAAACTTCTTCTCAACCAAGCATGTAGTTGAAAACTACTCCACCTAACTCCTCTATTATTTCATTTTTTTTAACATGTATATTAAAATATGAGTTATTTAATTGAACAGTAAGAAAATTAGGCACATATTTTACATATTATTTATTTACCATCTAATTATTTCATTAGAAATTGAGCTAAGAAAATTATTCATCTTCGATTCAATTTGCGTAACGAATGAATTAAACACAGGCTATTTCGTGAATTGAATATAAATTGCTCACGAACAATGAACTTTTTTTAGAGCCCTGCAGAAAAAAAAGGACTTAGTAACTTATTTTTCTTATCATATTCATTTTAATTTCTGGTATTCTATTTTCACTATTCAAACATAATAGAGCTTTAAAAATTAATGGATTGAAAACTAGGGATTTAAATAATATTTGCTTTTGAGAATTAAATTCACAAGAATAGAACATATAAAAGATATTAAAATTTCATAATTTGTTATGCGAAGCAAAATTCATGATGGAGTGTTTATTTAACATCATAATATTACACGAAGATCTAGGACAAACAAATAATAAAAAGGTAGCAGGAGAATACATCTCGATTTTTTACGTGAGTATAGCTCAATCAAAGTAATCCACTATAAGTGAGTGAGCACAAAGATACACACTTTTCTTACAACTAGAAGAGTAGTGTTACAACTATACACCATATACAATA
>NEWO01001146.1:47138-60982 GCA_003013225.1 Phalaenopsis aphrodite
TACTTAAACGAAGGCCTTTAGACTCCAAAGTAGACCTCCATAATTCAAGTTTTTCCTGGGCATTTTCTCTCGTTTTATCCACGAGAAGAATATCATCAGCAAAAAGCATACACCAAGGTACATCCTCCTGTAGATGTCCAGTAAGACCATCCATAACTAAAGCAAAAAGATATGGGCTTAAAGCCGATCCCTGATGTAATCCAACAGAAATAGGAAAATATTTTGTCAATCCTCCTTCAGTTTGAACACAAGTAACAAAAAATAATAAATTTAGGTGGGGCCCACTGAAATACATCAGGACCGTAAATCAGGTGATTTACGGTCCAGATCGGTGTCCGCACGCAGCTTGCGTGCGGACACTGATCCGTATGGAATAATTTTTCCATTTAGTGGCATGGCAAGCCTCCTACACAGTCAATTATTCATTATCAGGAATGTCATGAGTGGCAAGAATTATAGTAGATTTTGAGAGTAGATTTTGAAAACATATACCATTTAATGGCATGGCAAGCTGCAGCTGAAATGAACAATAAACTTTTTGAGAGCCCTGCAAAAAAAAAAGGACTTGTAACTTATTTTTCTTATCATATTCATTTTAATTTCTTGTATTCTATTTTCACTATTCAAACATAATAGAGCTTTAAAAATTAATGGATTGAAAACTAGGGATTTAAATAATATTTGTTTTTGAGAATTAAATTCACAAGCAAGTTGAACAATAGTGAATCCAATACAAATAGAACATATACAAGATATTAAAATTTCATAATTTGTTATGCGAAGGAAAATTCATGATGGTGGAGTGTTTATTTAACATCATAATATTGCACGAAGATCTAGGGCAGACTAATAATAAAAAAGTAGCAGGAGAATACATCTCGATTTTTTATGTGAGTATAGCTCAATCAAAGTAATCCACTATAAGTGAGTAAACACAAAGATACACACTTTTCTTACAACTAGAAGAGTAGTGTTACAACTATACACCATATACAATATTTATCTGTATACAATATATAGAAAGTTTCAGGATTCCGAAAAGAAACTATGTGTTTAAAATTCAGTGGTCATCAGAAGTTATTGTTGAATTCTCAATATATTGTTATATTACACATGCATGTTTTAGATAAAATGCCAGAAAGTACAAGTTGTTGACGTTGATGAGTAGAACCGATCGATGATGGTCGATGACGGCTGATGGGTGGAGATTGGTGGTGGTTGGCGGCTACGATGGCTGGAAGTTAGTGCCTTGTCTTCAATATGATGTTATATGTTACGTTTGTAGTTGGGATATATTGTTAGCAAGTAGGGGTCACTGATGACGGAGAGTAGAGATGGCCATCGTCGATGGTCGACGGGAGCCGGTGAGCGGTGGTCGATAGTGGTTAATGGCTATGAAGACAGTTTTTGTTTGATCATCAATCCTTAACATGTTCTATTGTTCCTTCTCTTCTCCTTCCTCCCTAAAGTGAAGAAAGTAATCTATTTTTAGGAGCTGGGTAGGGGTTTTTTGGCCATTTGGCAAATAATGTCACCAACAACCTGATCAAACGATATATATCAATATCCTTTATCACAAGAAAGATTTTAAAGGATGTCACCAACAACCTGATCTATGCAATGCTAGTACATCTCCTTACACATTCTCTTAAAATCCCCTCTCTAGTCTCTCCAAAAAAGGTAGAAATTTACATTTCAACTCCTATTCTAAGATCTATAAAAATTCTCTAAGTTGTTATACTCACACACACCACTTTTTCTGACATAAAATCACTATATTATAGTGTAGGGATGAATTTTCCAAGAGATGCCTCAAGCAACCTTCCAAAAATTGTCCAAAAACATTGAATCTCGGTCATAACCACCCAAAATTGCGTCCAAGCAATTTCGGGAGCCTTCAGCGCCATTCATGTTGCTGTCAACGCCATATTTTTATCATTCTCTGGATTTGGGGGTCGTCGTCATCTGTTTGGGTGCCTTCGAAGCTAGTCTCCAACAACTCCACCGTTTGGCTCCGTTTTGCCCCATTTTAGTTGTGTTTTGTTCTTAACAGATAGACCTACAAAATAAGCATTAAAACAACCTTTCTTTAAATTGTAATTTTATTCAAAAATATGTGAGAAGTGTAAAAAAGATTAAGCATAGAAAGACAACAAAATGTGCTAGTATAAAATTTTCTTTCTTACTCGCTTTTGCTCCAAATTGAACCGTTTTTGCTTCTTTTTCTCCAAAACTCCATTTTTTGGATTTGAAACCAAAAATATACAGAATACCTTCTTTTAAAGTGTAATATCATTAAAAATCATTAAAATTGAGCATAAAATAAATATGAAAATGTAAGTAATTTTTAGGCGTATCAAAATCCTCCAAACTTAAATGTTACTTGTCCTCAAGTAACACTTTTACTACATAAAAATATGACTTATGGTACAAATTTTATCTTCTAAGACCTATAATTTTGTCTACTAAATATAATAGCACAACTTAATAAAAAATTTTAATAACTTAAGTAAAAACTAAAAGTGTAAGAATACTTAGTAGTCAATTCTAAGATTTCTGATTCTCTATTCAATCAAACAAGAATTGTAATTTGTCATATTAAAGTTACTTAGAATATTTATATGAAAAAGAACATCATGAGATCTTTATTAATAGGGATACTAATACTCAAATACAAGTTTAGAAATTGTAATAAAGCCTTCTTCCTCAAGTTGATTCAAGTGAAGCCAATTTTTTATTAGGCATCTCCTCAAGTTTCTCCTCACATAAGTTCCTTTTCTTTTCTTTTTCTTTTAGCTCTTCTTTTTCTTTTCTTTTAAGATCATTTTCAATCATTTCTCCTTTTTTTCATATGAGGATTACTATATCTGGATAGCCTTTAATAATTTAGAACTTCACTATCCTCTCTTAAAGTTAAAAACTTTCACATTCCTTTACTTTATAAATCCGTATTAGCTTTGAAGATTTTTCATAAAGTCTCATTATTTTCTTCTTACATGAAGTTATAAGATTCTTAATACTTCAAAATACAATTTCTTTTACTTTAAATAGAGAAAGCATAGTCGCATCCCTTCCTACCAAACATCTTAACACTAGAATTAACTTTCATTATTGAAAACTTTTACTTAAGTCTACAATATATTTTAAAACACAAATATAGTTATTTAAAGTTAGCCTCTAATACTGAAGTTCATGTCAAATTAAATTTTGAAAATATAGCTAATTGATGACAAATAAAATTTAGTTTCTTTCTTTTAAAAGAAATTTTTCTTCCACCCCCCCCAACTTAAATTTTAAAATATTTTTCAATTAATTCCATAAAATGTAGCAGAAAGAAAAAGTAATAGTTGAATATACTTACTACTACAACATCCTATCAAATTCATATACATTCATAATCAAGATAGAATGGCTGCAAGAGAAAGTAAATCTAGCCTAAAACATGCTTGCAATATAATTAAACTAAAAGGAAGTATACTAACTTTAAAATTTGTTTTTCTTCCTCCCCCAAACTTGATTTTAAACATGTATAACACTTAGTACAGAAAATATAAGTTTGAAGAAAAATTGTTTAGAAATTCTATCTACCACAAATGTTTATAAAAAACATCCACAATATTTTATCAGGATAGAAAACATGTAATAGAAAGTAAATCTAAAATAAAAATGCCATAATGAAATTAACTTAACAAATTCCTAACTAGCATAACATGTATCAGCATAGTAACATAAAAATGTTCTTCAAGTTCTATATATTATAGTAACACAAACACACACACATGATAAATGAGATCAATTTTTTCTTTAACTCATCGCATCTCACTAAATTACTTCCAATTTCTAACGGAATCACTACACAAATATATTGGGTACTTATAAATGATTTTATAGATTCTAATCCTAAAGGTAATATTATCTCTGATATATTGGTTCTCGAGCACCAACACCAAGCATCACTATATCTCAATAATTAAGCACCTCTAGCAGTTAAAAGGATATTGTAAATTCATCCACATGTTACTCATTAAATAGGTTAGCTACTCCTACTAAATGAAAATAATGTTAAAGAAAGGAAGCAAAAAAAATTGATATGGAATCGTCACTGATAAATTCATAATGTCTCTTCTAAAACTCAAGTCTGGGTGAGACCCGAGTTGTAGTGGACTCGTCAATCCAACTACTCCAAGAGAACATACAAATCCAACATTATAAGAAGTTAAGAAATCACTTCCCTCATGACACACAAAAAGCAAATCAAACCACTAACAATCCAAAAATCTACCAATTATCAATCAAACTGATCAATCCACACTAAAGCAAACACAATACAACACCAACAATCATAACTCTTAAGCACACTAAATCAAACAACACTGATAACTATGGGTTGCCTCCCATAAAGTGTTGTCAACTTGACAAATGATTCCACCTGGATCAAAATTCCGAAGAAATCCTTAATCAATCACCCAATCTTTTCCAGATCCAGGGATTCCTTCGAAGTCCTCAAATTTTAATTTTTCTTTCAGCTCTTCCATTTTAGATTGATTCATATCATTGTCCCTCATATTTTTTTCTAGATCCAATATTCTGCTAGTGATTTTCTCAATTTTCATATTAATATTATCCTTAAATTTTATAAGAAATGGATCTTTCTAAGATACTTCATGATCTCCCAAATTTTTTATTGGATTACCTCTAGATAATTCAGATTTTAGATCAATTTCTTCTTGGTTACTCTTTTGTTCAATATTGTCTTTCAATTCTTCCCCTTGGTACTGAGTTAATGGTAGAGGTGGTCTTTCTATATTTATCTTAGTTGAGGAAATAAGTTTTTCTAATTCCGTAGGGATTTTTTTTTCATTTGTCTTTCAATCTCCTTATCCTCATTTCTCAACTCACAGTTCTTTTGAAACATATCCTCAAATTCTCTTCTAAATATTAGTTCAATAATTTCAAATTGCTCATCATTCATCTCCTTAGGAATTATCTCAGGTTCAATAGGTAAAATCTTTGGGGGGTAATTATTAATTGCATTAATAATTTGCCCAAGTTAGTTTTCTATATTCCTTAATGCGACCTCCTGATTTTCCAACTCACTCTTCATTTGAATCACAACCTCTTCTAACATTAATTCCTTCTCCTCATCCTGTGGGTTAGAGTTAAATTGAGGATGATTATTAATTGAGTTAATAATTTGCCCCATTGGTTTTCCATATTCCTTATTGTTGTCCCTTGACACTACAACTCACTTTCCATTTGAATGAAAACCTTTTCTAATAAATGCTTCTCCTCATTTTGGGGTTTAAAGTTAAAATTATGATGAAAAAAAAGTTCATTATTATAATAGCCATGATTATTCCAGCTACATGTCTGATTAAATTGATTTTCTTCCTAAAATTGGTTTTCTCCTCCAAAATAATTATTCCTGTTAAAATGCAAATGATTTTCCCAACCTGGATTGTAATGATCAGAATAAGAATTATGTATCTCATGGCCAGTTTCAATCCATTATCCAAATGAATTTTTCTGAATAATTGGTGTTCCTTAAGGATATCTTTCTATATATTGATCTAACTTTCTCTCAATATTTGTAACCTAAGAAATTAAATATGTAAGAATATATTTTTGAAAATTTGCCACTATCTTGGGATTTACTCTTTCAAAGCTAGTAGCATTATAATCCAAATCTGAATATTCATTATATCGTTGATCCTTCATTTCTACATTAAATTCATGGAGTCTTTTCTGATCCATCATCCTCCTAAAAGTTCTCTCTAAATCAGAGTCGTAAAATCCAAGGTCTGCAGCTGCTGAACTACGCATACAAATTTAAAGACATAACTAATAGAATAGATATCAAAAATATTTTTGGTATTTTTTTAATTTTCTTTAAAATAAACACACAATTACTACGCACACTAAATAAAAATACTATAAATTAGAAATTTAAGTCATACAGGTTTAACTAAAATTCTCCTAAAGTTTATACCGAAGCTTCCCTGACAACGACGCCAAAAAATTGATGAACCCTTAGTGTGTGTTGTTTTTCTACGTATTTTATGATAACTAAAACCAAAATGTTATAAAATATATAAAATATTTCACATATTAGTGGTTCTATGCAAGTGCACGTATCACTTCAAGTAATATAGGGCTTTCCTCAAAAACCCCAATATCAATCCCACGAAAAAGCGAGGTAAGAGGTCCTTAGCCAAATTCTAGTGTACTACTATTAGTCCTTAGTTTAGAATATCAATTTAAGCGATTTTTATAACAACTACTCCTAAATTTAAGTCTTAAGTTTAAAAAAACTAATAACTATTCCTAAATGAAAATATTAATTCTAAAGATAACCCTTTTTGGATGAATTGGTTTGGAGAATTTTGAGATGTTAAATAATGTTATTCTTATGTAGTGAATTGGGTAACATAAAGGAATAAGATACATTAAATATTGTATGTGCCAAATAAGGGCAATTTTAATTATCTACCCTCAGTCAAGGGTTATAAAGAATTGTTGGCTAATCTTAGGTTTAGTCTCTAAATCCGTGCTTAGGCTAGGAGGATTCTGACTCTAACTTTAGAGCTCTCACTTCCCTTCCCCTGAAGGCTAAGGGTCTATTTGGGTAGCTACAGCTTATCCAGCATATGCTGATAAGTAGTTTATCTTAATAATTTACTGAGGAGCAGCTGATCCAGATAAGATAGCTGGCTGTTTGGTTTGTGCGTTTGGAAAATAGCTGATTTGCAGTTATTTGTGGATAAATGACTAGTTTGCCATGAACTGAATAAGTTGTTTAGTTGTTTGGTAATTGCAGTTTCAAAACTCCTGTTTTGCAGCTTTATGTAAAAAAAACTATTTTGGCCACGCATAGTGGAGATGTTTGCAACGGTAGTATGATGGGGACTAATTGAAATAAAATTTTTAGATTCTTTGTAAAACAATGCTAATGGTGTTTCTTTCTCAGGGGCGATAAATTGAAGCCGACAACTCTAGAATATCATTGGAAGTACTACCATGATATGTTTAAAATAATATGATATCTAGTATTACATCTACATAAGTCCTTTACCTTTTTCTTTGTAAAGGTATAATCTTAATCTTTATTACTATTGATATAGATATCACTGAAAAACTAATTCAAGTAAACCAATGCATTTTTCAAAATTAAAAAGAAAGCCAAACAATAATTAAGCAAATACGCATCATTAATACATCAATAATTACAACTCTAAAGATACATATTACTAACAACACACTCCATCCCTGATAATACCAAGAAAAATAAGTTGTAAACCAGGAAGAGATCTACCTATTAAAACAACACCATCCTACCTTTTACCTCCTGCAAATGTTAAAAATTCAATTTTACAAAGGTTCAAATTCATAATCTCCCACAAAAATAAATAATATTAATAATTAAAAAACCATTAAGACAATATAAAATCCCAATCAATCTCTAAAGAGGGGTATATCCTCAGCACAAACTTCTCAGATCCATCCCAAGGTATTTTTTTAAACTCTAAATTCTCCATTTCAGAAATAAAAGATGATGATCCCTCCGTAGATATCTCCCCGTCTGAGGATGCCTTTGGCTCACTCTTCACTTCAACGGTGGCCAACGATGATGCACTCTGCTAGTTTTGTGTGCTCACCGCGAATGGCCTCCACTTTGTGTCGATGGAAGAGTGAAGCCCTGCGCCGGCACCAATGTGACGGAGATGGGGTAAGTTTAGGCGAGCAAATTCATCACAAAGGTGGAAGGCGGCTCTTTCTTAAGCCATGGCAGCTTCCTTGGCAGTGTCGAAGGTGTCAAGTTAGAGCCTGGTGCGGTTCTTAGGGAGGCGGATCTCGGCGATCAACTTGCCCCAGTGGTGGCTTTCGGCAAAGGAGAGAGGTGCGGAGGGAGGATCAGAGAGAGGAGACGAGGGGGCGGTTTTTGGCTTTCGGCAGAGAAGAGAGGTAGGGTGAAGTCGTGAGGGCAATGGAGTAAACAGATAGAGGCCAAACATTGATCATGAGGGTATACCTGCGGTCCACGTGTAGTAAAAATTAGAAAATACAGTTTGGAAAAATGGCCCTCAAACGTGCGAAACAAACACTAAGGAAGCATTTTCAATACGCCGCGACACTTATAAGTTGCCCCAAACGGGCCCTAACTCTCGCTTTAGTTCTTAAACACTAAGACCAAACTGGGGATTTTAGTCTGTCACCCTAGAATCTCTAATTATTTACCCAATAATATATATATATATATATATATATATATATATATATATATATATATATATATATATATATATATATATATATATCCCTATTTATTTGCACTCAATCCCCATGAACCTTACCATCTATGGAATTTGAATGTGGTTCCACTTTGTTGAGAATTACATCGCCCTATTGGGTCTTAACGCAATTACAACGATTTTTAACACTACAACAGGCGGTTTTTGTAATGTAAATGAAGTTCAAGTAAAAACCATCACATTTATAATTAAAGCTTCTTCTAGCATGCATCCCAATATCCTAAACATGAATCCTACTCGCTACAAAAGAAAAGTAAAAGGAAAATAATGCAATAATCTCATGTCACTATTCTAAAGAAGAGGAAAGAGTAAAAGAAACATATCACAAAGCACGAAGAAAACATAACGAAAAACTTTATTACATCAAAGCAAATCCACTAAATAATTGTTTATAAAGTCATAAGATAATGAAGAACATAATACTTAGTTTTTTCCCATTGAAATAAAGATGAAAATCTCTCCCACAAAGTCTTCCACTGATCCATGCAATGCTAGTACATCTCCTTTCAGATTCTCTCAAAATCCCCTCTCCAATCTCTTCAAAGAGGTAGAAATCTACATTTCTACTCTTATTCTAAGATCTATAAACACTCTCCACTTTTTACTACTCACACACACCACTTTTTCTGACATAAAATCACTCTATTATAGTGTAGGAACGAATTTCCCAAGAGATGCCTAAAGAAACCTTCCAAAAATTGTCCAAATACATTGAATCTCAGCCATAACGGCCCAAAATTGCATCCAAGCTGTCTCAGGCGCCGTTGGCGCCATTTTGAGCACTTTTAGTACCATATTTTTGTCATTCTCTGGATTTGGGCGCCATCGGTGCCGGTTTGGGCGCTTTCGGAGCATGTCTACAACAACTCCACAATTTCGCCCCGTTTCAGTTACATTTCGTTCCTAACAGATGGACCTACAAAATAAGTATGAAAATAACATTTCTTTAAAGTGTACTTTCATTCAAAAAGATGTGGGAAGTGAAAAATTATTAAGCATAGAAAGACATATCAAAATGAGCCAGGACAGAATTTTCTTTCTTACTCATTTTTGCTTCAAATTGCACCGTTTTTGCTTCTTTTTTCTCCAAAACTCCATTTCTTGTACCTGAAACCAAAATATACAAATACCATCTTTTAAAGTGTAATATCATTAAAAATCATTAAAATTGAGCATAAAATGTATATATGAAAAAGTAGGTAATTTTTAGGCAAATCAGGCTACTCTTATAGAAAAGTTCAATGAAAGGGTCTTGTATGGCATGGGTGATATGATGAGGGTCAATATTGTCTCTCAGGAATGGATTGATTTAGAGAATTTTCCACATTGGTGAGATGATGGAGCTCCATCCAATGGGTAGGTCAGTCCTGGTCCTTCTGTAATTTATTTAGTTTGTTTTTTTATAAGCACTTGCAAAAAATACTGTTGTAATATTTATAAGCCTTTTTTTTTATTTGAATGAGAAATGAGAAAGGTTTTTGATCGGTCATACCTTACAGCCTTCCCTCTTAATTACTTGTTTATATACTTGAGTTGAGTGGTTATCGTGTCAATGAGAGCTTCCCTAGCCAAGGTAAATGTTGATCAAAATATTAGTTAACAGAATTGGTTGTAGAATGGATTTATTGGAGGAGCCGAGAGGTCAGTTAATTGAAATAGTATTGTGGAGTTTTAATAGATGAATATGATTGTAAAGAGTTCATAACTCATTAGATATGCTATCGCTCAGCTCAAGTCTTAGACTACCCATATTGATCTTCCCTTCACTTTCAGTAAATCCTTCTAAATCTTAATAAGATAATAAACACAATTATTGATTCTATAATCAATAATATTTCTATAATTAACCTTTTGAGCTTGTTCCATTGGGAAACCTTGACCCCCTTAATTAAAATAATTTGATTGGAATTACATCCTTATAAGAGAAATATTTGGGATATATAAAATTTAATTTTCCTTTCATTTATTTGTGCATGCCTAAAAATTTGATTGACCAAATTAAATTTAATTCTATATTATAAAACCAACGAGGCATCTTTTAAAACCTATAACTACAACTCTTTTCTCCTATTATAACTTAATTACTCTTTGATCTAAATAACAATGTCCACCAATTCATCAAAAATCCCTTTTTGCAACCTTAGTTAATCACTGACCTAATTTTTGTCTTCACAATAAAATCATTTGATGTGATTTTTGTTGATATGTTATAGCCAAATCATTAATTCCACAAGATATAGAATCTTCTTGCTTGTTTCATTATAGTGTATTTAAACTCCATCATGATCTTTCCTAAGTGACTCTCGAAAGCAATCTATCATTTATGGAGTGACTATATAGACAAAAAATAGCAATTCCTCTTATCATGGATTAAAATCCTATTATCATTAAATGAGCTTCAATTGAGTATTCGCCATTTAAGTATCCATAACCTCAAGATCAAATCATTAGCAAGCCTCAACCATCTTTTTGACCTTTTTGACATAACTCATTCATGAAAGACATGTCATTGCTTCCTCAAAGGTGACCTTTAGTTTATAAACCTTAAATAGTCAACTTTTTTCGCATAGGCGTAATCAAATCCATAACGATTAACATGCTTATAAGAGAAGCATCATTGAGAACACATTTAGTTCCACTTCTAATGGAAATTGACTCTTCTATAATATTTATGCCTCTGACGTTGGTTTGAAACAAAATTAGAAGAATCATAGATACAATGTCACTCATAAATATTTTTATTGTGATAGTGTCCTTACTCTCTAAATAGAAAGGTTTTCATCATTAACATATGTATTCTTAAAAAAGCCATTGACACTAGCCTCATCCACAACATCACCATTAACAATGGTTGCCTTAAGTTTGTCATCTGACAGTATCCTGACATTCATTATAATACATTAATAATCATATCTAGGTTAGGACCTTTCTTTCGCACTAAAATCCTAAAATGGATTTTATCACCTTATTTTTTTTTTCAACCATACCAAAGTGAAAGAAAACTTTACCTCAAGAAAACATCATACTGAAGTGATAATAATGCATTTCATAAAAATTTTATAAGAGGTTGCATTTTACGCCCTAAGTTAAGTGTTTTAACAAGGGGGGAAACAGGTCATCAATAATAAAAGTCTCTAAACACTTCATATCATATCATTCAAATAGTTTTCTATAGTTCAAATTATCTAGATCCTCAAGAGTAGTCTTGTAAATTCTTTCGGGAAGTTCTCCCTGCTCTCTTAATCTTATTATTATTAGTTCAAGTTCACCACAATCTAAATGTAAGGATTTTATAAAGAATAAAAGAATGCAATGAATCAAAAATTAGAGAAAGGCTGCTCTCTATCACATGTGCATGATCATGATAGATGCTCTCTTAATTTAATAAAGATATGAAAAATACGTAGAATGATCCTGTCTTATAAGTAACGTCAACATTATGTCCTTATCTTTTTTTTATTTTTCTCCCCACAAATGTGTGTCTTTCACTGTTAATGACCAACCTTATAATAAGAAGAACATACTAAATTATTTACATTAATGACTCCATATTATTTTAACCAACCAACATTATAACCATGTGTTTTGGTTCATAGAACACTTCTACATAAAACTAGTCACTAAAGGTATTAGGGAGGTGACCATGAAATAAGTAAAACAAAGTATGGAGTGGAGTTTTTTTCTATTTTTAGCTCGAGATTTTATTAATATCTTCTCCTCTCATCCCTAAAATCTCATTGTAGACATAAAGCTATTTACTTGACTCTGACCAATGGCTTACGTTTTCTTCTTTGCCAACTCATCTTGAAAAGTTATCATGTGTTCCTTCTATTTAACTTACTCAAAAACATGTCATGAATCTTCTCCCATGCCAACTTAGCTTGACAAGTTATCTCCATCTACAATTTTTTTTTTCATTGTAGCTTAATGAGCTATCACTATTAATGATAACGTTCCTTCTTGAAGGCATAAAATAAACCAATCGTAGCATAACACATTAGGTAATCACATTTTGTAAACAAAAAAATTTAAATTTCATGATCTCCTTGAAGAAATTGAAGAAAGATTCATAATGCAAGATTTTCATATTAAGATCAAAGTTGGAGGAAGAGAACTAATTTGTGTAGGAAGAAGATTTAAAAACTTTCACTGGAATTTTTATGCTCTTTTTTTCTTCTCATCCTCTATTTTAATTTTCTCTCTTCAATGCTCTCTTAGGTTTTCTTAATTGATATTAATTAAAATTACATTAGTTGGAATGTTCAAGCACATTGCATAACACTAGTTGGCTCTCCAAAATTAACTATGATTCGGAATTAAATCATTATTAATTTTGAATTCAAACTATATGTGAATTATAATATACAATCATGATTATATAGTTCAATTTGTATGAATCAAAGCCTTAACCCAAATATCATTATACAAAAGCACACATTATAATAAGTTTTAAGTATTAATTTGATTGAACATAATTATTGTGCAAACTTTTAATTTGATATAATCACATATATTATTGCCAAGCCAAGTATAATATAAGCAATCGATATATGGATCTAATCAAATAGATGATATTAAACCCACTCAATTTATTAATTGTAGAACTTACTATATCATGATATTTGTTTAATATTTTATGATATGATACATATAACAAGTTAATTAAAATGAGATAAGTAAATCTATTTGATTAAATAATTTCTACATCTATACATCATACATTACAAATAATTATAAGATATTACATGTTTATTTTTCCCTAAAAAAAATAATTTTAAACTTTTAAAAGGAGGGTGGAAAGCATTCAAAAATCTACATTACTTTTTTTAACAAATTTACATATATATACCACACAATTCTTATGGATTTACTTACCTACAACCTAAAGCTTGATATTTACATTCATAACTCCATGATGTTATAAAACTATGCATAAATAGGTACACTTCACTTTTAAAAAATTATTCTAAATGATATTTGTGATGTAATGTCATAGACTTTTGCACACAATGTGGAAGTAACTTCATTAATTTTTTATTAATATTTAATTTAAAAAAATTAATACAACATATGTACATTTAATTAACTATAGAAATGTACAAGATTATTCAAACTATCATAATATTTTTCCTATGCTTCTTTAACCATAGGAAATCTACTAATTAGGACATTTTTCCTAATTTTTTTAAGTTAAAAATGAATTTTAAAGACAGATTAGCCAATGTATAACGTAAGAGAATAAGATCACTTTTAGTTAATAAAAGTAACATGTCACTAAAACTTACAACTTACAAAAGTTAAGGTTTTTTTATTCTCTACACAAAAGTACCCCCTGACTTCATGTAATATAAACCTTAAGATCTTCGTCTAGACTCAACCAAATCACATGGGGTTTGTTTCTAAACCTTCATCTACTCGAGACCCTTGGAATGCGCTGCAGTGCTAGCAGGGATGCTTATGATTGTGTCTATTTCAACATTTTATGAGAACATTAAAATTTAAACTTGAACCTAAAAATACCACTAGGTATGAGAA
>NEWO01001146.1:64792-83062 GCA_003013225.1 Phalaenopsis aphrodite
AATCGAACTGCAAAAATACATCATGCCTTATTGACACAACACACTTATTGGGGTCCTTTATTGGCATCAAATTTTTATGTCACACATGTAGGATGTTCATTCAAACTTATGGGAACATCTTTTCTTCATGTGTAGTATCTCATAGCCCAAATACATCCTTCAACACTTTTGACCTTCTTACAAGAAGGTCAAGACCACTGCCACCCTCATGTGATCTTAACATATCGTTCTTTTGAATTTTCAGAAAACTACAATGGATTTTCCAGACTGAGTCTTCACCTATCAAAGGTGAGCGAACAACACCTTTATGTGGCAGAATCAATGTTGCCACATCCGCATGCGCCTGTTGCAGGGCCAGAGGCTGAGCCGCCAACTGGCTCATCGGATTCGGGGTCACGAACTGCGCATTAGTGATGTGCATGCCAATTCTACTCCCCAACTTGCTTTATCCTTTATTATGTCAACATCTGATATTTTTGCAAACGAAGCCATACAATTTATCGATTCTCCACCTACATAAGTCGGCCATCCCTCTGCTTCAGGTTTAGTACCCCGATGCTTGGATTCAGTCATTAAGTTGGCATAGGTTGGGGCAATCCAAATTCCCAACTTTAGGTTGAAGTCGAATCCAAGCCAGCGTCGGGTACGAATTCTCAACATAGCCTATATTCAATTTTTTCCTAAACTTGTCTGACCATACGAAACCTACTAAAAATTATTCCCATAAAATTTCAAGTGTTAATTTAATTTATATAATTAAAATAGGCCAAAATAGTTATTTTAGCTAGAAAATTAGGCTTAGAGACACAAAGATGTCTTCTAACCTTAGAAAAATCAGAGAACATCCCCTCTGTCATAAGGAAAGAATCAAAACTTTCAAGTCATGGAGAGCAGTGCTTGATCATAATGAATTAAGATACTTCAGAGAGTATTTAATTCATTAAAAATCAATGAGTCATCAAATAATTTTTATTTTTAGTCCACATTATTCTCCTCTGTTCACTGAGCAAGAGAGTATTTTTATTTTATTTTTATGATTTTTCTACACAAAGTTATGATTTTTGAAAGATCAGACATTAATTTAATTAAAAAAAGTCTAATTTTCTACTTAAACACGTGGTGCCAACTCATCCTCGTCCGCTTTGAATTCTCCATGTGGTGCTCCATTATTCGACGTTGCCAGCCACCTCAACTGTCATGCGGCCTGTCTTTTCATTCTAAGGGTTCGTCCGGCTGGATTTCCTCTGTCCATTAAATAAACGCGTGATCAGATAGCTCTCAGTCATCATCCTCAAATGTTCAAACCTGAGAACTGTTCACACTAAAACCTTAAGATCTTCATATAGACTCAACCAAATTGCTTGGGTTTGTTTCTAAACATTCATCTACTCGAGACGAGCATGTTTATACAACTTATATGGTATGAAATACAATAAATATGTATGGAGAATCAATTTAAGCTTGATTTATGGTTGAGGTTCAATAACTTTGTCTATGAGGGGAGGCCTCAATCATATGGTTTTGGCAGCTTCGATTGGATCCAACGAACCACCATAAGAGTTCTCTGGCCCCGGTGAAATATCTAGGTATGATTTCAATCAAGCTCGATATCTGGTGTTGGTCTAAAGCTTTGTTAAAAGCTCTCTATGATGGGGCTTTTGTGGGTATTCATCTCTGATACAAAAAAAATATATGCATTTTTAGACCCATATTTTATACTTATTTTTGGTGATATTGCACTTTAATGAAAGGTATTTTGATGTTATCTTCTAGGTTATTGATTTTTAGGGCTTAAAGAAAAAAGGAAGCAAACATAATGAAATTTGAAGTCAAAATAACATTTTTTAGGAAATACTCAGCGCCGGCAGCTTCAAGGTCAGCGTCAACGGCGCAGAATAACTAAAAGCTGAAGAATTTTTACTCAGTGCTGACGGCGCCACACTAGCACCGACGGCACCAAAGGCGGTTAAGACCCCGTTTCTAGAAGGTTTGATGTATTTAGATGATTTTTGAAAAGTTTTTGGAGGCACCTCTTAGAAAACCGACCTTAGGCTTTATTTGGGGCCAAAATTCATCAGAAAAGGGGCTCCTCTATGTTCATTTTTCGCTCCACAGCGTCCACCACACCACATTTTCATAATCCATCTTCATTCCACCACCACATTGGAGTCAATTAGAGATTTTGTTTTCATAGTTTAGGGTTTTGTGGTAAGATTTAGTGTGAAACTTTCTGTAAGAGTGTTGGAGAAGGAAAAAAGTGAGAGAGTTCTTCTTTCTGCATTTCTAAGGAACGGCTACAAAGGATTTGCTTTGAGAAAAAGTTCCAAATAAGTTTATTTGTTTATTTAGTGTTGTATAAACTTTCTTTTATATATTAAATTTGTGTTTTGTCGTATATTTCTCATGAAGTCTGAGTAGTTCGCTCTATCTTTTCCCCTACTCTGAGATATGGTGAAATAAAGAGATAAAATGAATGTGTCATAATTAAAATATAAAATAAATTGTGGTGATTTTTCAACTCTGAACTTAATTTACTTTTCAATCTGGCCAATTAATTTGTTAAAATAATCTAGGAAATGGAGTATGAGTACTACAACAAAGTGAGGGTCACATTTGATTTCATGAAGGAGAAATTTGTTCAAGAAATTAAGTGCAAATAAGTAGGGAAATATTCTTTTTTGGGTGTAGAATTAGAGAATATTTAGGGTGACAGACTAAAATCCCCAATTTGGTCTTAGTATTTAAAAACTAAAGCGAGAGTTAGCTTTCAGGTGAAGGGAAGTGGGAGCTCTGAAGTGGGAGCTGGTATCCTCCTAGCCTAGTAACGGATTTAGGGACTAAACCTAAGATTAACCAATGATTTTTTATGCACTCTATCAAGGTAGAAAATTAAAATTGCTCATATTTGACACAATACATATTATAAACATTTATCTCATCTAATTTCACCTGAGTTTCATTGTAGTGGGAATGATGCTTTTTCACATAAGAAATTTTTATTACATAAACATAGTTAGTAGATTAGTAGTTATTTTTCAAAATTTGTATTTCTATTTTGCTAATAGTTAATTAATTTAGTTTGGTTAATATCTCAACATTTGAAATTAGTGACAGTGATTTTGCTTGATTTTCTGTAAATTTCATGTTAAAATTTATCATTGCTAACTTACACCTTCCCCGTGGGATTGATATCTGGGGCTTAAATAGAAAGTATATTATTCCTTGATAACGATACGTATACTTACGTAGAATCTCATTATTAATTGCCTATAATTATATATATTTTACACAACTTACTTTTCCTATAAGGATCATGTTTTTGGCATTGTAGTGGTGTCAACTTCAGAAATCCTTACATATAATAATCGGGATCAATCTCCTCTCACTGTGGGGATGGTGTGTGTGCAGTTAATTGGAGTTTGGTGGACTGTGGAGGTGTGGGGAAATATGTCTTGGTTTGACCTAAAATTTTGAACTCAAAATTGAGCTCTCACAGTGGGAACCGAAGGTGGAAAACAGTGAGATTGAACTGAGGAGTTCTTGGAGAGTCTTTGGAAGCAATTGGATAGAGTTTCCCTAAGGATTTTACTAACTCTCCCTTTTGTCCATGGGAGGAGGGTCTAAATAAAATGGCTAAGGGTGGCTGTCAAGGCCAATAAATGGGTGTGCAAAACAATGCTTAAGTAGAGGGTTTAAGAGTGTCAAAGCCAATTGTAATTGGTCAGATGAGATAGGTGAGATTGGGTTTGGATGGAGGCATGGGGCTCTCAGGTGCTATCAAATTTAACTAAATCTGTTCATTGAGTAAGAGAGTTATTTTATTTTATTTTTATAATTTTTCTAGAGAAAGATATGAGATTTTGAAATTCAGAAATTTAAAATAATTCAAAAATCCTTAGTTTTCTACTTATCCAGCGCGGCACCAACTCATCCTCGTCCGCTCCGAAGTCTCCACGCGGCGCTCCGCCATTTAACGTCGCCAGCCACGGAGCCGCCTTGTCAGCCCGCCTTTTCGCACCAAGATTTAGTCCAGCTTGATCTCCTCCAATGATCAAATAAACTCGCGATCAGAAGGCTCTCCGTTATTGTCCCCAAATGATTTAACATGTAAGTCGTTCACACTAAAACCTTAAGATCACAATATGCTCATGTAATGTCAAAGATTTGATTGTTATTATGAATAGTATGGAATGTATGTAAACGCCATATAATTTATGACCAAAAATAATATTAATTTTTTTCGAATGCATAATTTTTAAATGAGACCTTGATGTGCACATGAGCTATGTTCAACAATTAGCCTTTCTCAAGTCATAAATTTAACTTATTTACTTATTTCAATATTAAGCTTCTATTGAATGTTTTATACTACCTATAATCTTGTATGCCAATGAAGCCATAGTTAGATAAAACAACTTTGTAGGCTCTTTTTCTCTAACTCAACTTAATTTAATGAAAATTTTCATTCTTTTTCATTGGTAATGAACTAAATAATAAGTAATCACATGATCTTTAAAAAAGAAATATATTATTGACGTGATTCTTAAAGCATTGTTGTGATGATTGCATAAAGGCAAAAAAAAGTAGGTGATACTTCATCATGTCCTTAATTATATATAGGAAAAAATGGACTCAAAAAGGACATGGGCAATTAGGTACACTTACCTCATTGGAGTAAAATGAGGATATTAAAACTTGTAAGAGATTCATATCTATGAAGTTATTAGCTAGTTAAATATAATGCTTGCAATTTCATTGAGGAAGAGGAGTTTATTTAATACTTTGTTAGTATTTTATGACTCAATCTAGGAGAGATGCTACATTATCTTGAGAAAAAGCTTGACAGTATTGAATAGAGCAACGAACAAAGCCATGCTTTTAAGAAAGATTTATAGTAGAAGCTTCATGCAGAAGTTATTTGAAATACTATCTTTTATGTTTTAGAGCTACTTAAAAGAGATACAAATCTTAGTGTTGTTATTCTGTAATGATTGTTTTTCATGATAATTCAGGCTTAGTTCCTGATCTTTGTATTATTCATACTCATCGTACCTTCGAGAATTGTTAGATATAACATTATCTATGGACTCACATCATATCTTTGAATCTGAGGAAATTTTTGAAGAAGTAAAAAGCTATTGCAAATAAAAAATGCTTTTTACGTGTTTGTGTATTACATTCATCAAGATTGGCACTTGGAGAAATAAAAAATGCATCAAATAAGAAATTTTACGATAAAAGATATGAAAAAATCTTAATGATAAATATTTGGTCATAAAAAAAATAATAAGTCATTTAGCACATTGTGCTAATACAATCGATGTCATCACAATAAATGTCATATTTTTTAGTAAGTTAAGGTATCAGTTGCTCCTTACGGAAGAATTGTGGGTAGTACAAAAGGTGAGTGAGCAACCTACTTTTTTTTAAAACAAAAACATTCACTTGATACACAAAGAACACTAAATGAGCAATTGAGTCAAGAAAAATAGCTTTATCAAGTAAATTCTATAGTGACTATTATAATATGAAAGTAATGAGCAAAAAGCTGTTGGTATTGTTACTTATTAACCCTCATCCTTAATGAGTATGGGTAGGCTAATCAATGCCTTGGGTGGACTTGAAGAGGCAGACCCAAGTTTGGTCCGGGGGGCAACTGCCCTCCCAACATAAAATATTAATTTGCCACCTTACGCTGCACCTGCCCCTTTGCCTCTTCCACAAACTGGCTGCAAAATCATTGGTGGAGCACAAAGGCAAGGTGGCGATTAAGGAGAAGAAAATGTTTGGTAGACGATGGAAGCACTTTGAGGAAGAAGAGGAGATCCTAGGCATGGAGATGACCAGTAGTGTGGCGATGTGCCCAATGGAGAAATTGGTGGATAACTTACCCGTGTCGGTGGCGTGATTAATTGTGAAGTAATTACGCCATCAAACGAAGCTCTCATTTGACGAGATTGATAAATTTAATATCTTGTACTACTCCATCAGTACATGTCCTATTAATTTTACATTTAAATTTTTTTGTTATTTTTGTGTTTATAATGCATCGGAAAAAATTTGGGAAATGTCCATTTGATAAAAGAAAGATTTACCAACATACCCCTCCATTGTAATGTATTTATGTACCTAACACCAAAACTTCAATTTTTTATATATATATAATAGCTTATAGATGCATGGAATGGT
Source organism: Phalaenopsis aphrodite (assembly GCA_003013225.1). NCBI lineage: Eukaryota > Viridiplantae > Streptophyta > Magnoliopsida > Asparagales > Orchidaceae > Phalaenopsis > Phalaenopsis aphrodite. Next base: position 70,982 of record NEWO01001146.1, read on the forward strand.
CTATTTCACTTATAAAAAAATTAAAACAGTGGTATTTTTCATGCGATATGAAGAATTTAAGTGGTATAAATGTGTAAGATATGTAAATACATTATAATTGGGTGATATAACAAGGATTATCATTTCATGGTCATAATAAATTATCTAATCATTAATCAATAAAATTTTTTGAAACTGCTTCATTTCCTTGCGTATCATAACGAAGAAGCGAAAGTAGTTCACCCAAAAGTGTAAAAGAGTCGAGTTGAGCTGAAGTCCCCCTTGATTTAAGCTCGAGCTTAATTAACTAATCAATTCAAGCTCGAGCAGTTAATTCTACGAATTTTAGCCTGCTCATGAGCTGCCTTGTTGATTATAAAGAAAAAATAATTTTAATTCAAGTAAATGTTATAATAAAATGACAAAAAGAACATGTAATTAGGTGATGAAGAATAAGAAATCACTTAATATAAAATATTAAATATTTTTTTTTAAATATTTTAAATAATTTTAAGATAAATCTTGAATTTTAAAATATTTTAATATATTTTAAATTAATTATTTTTTTAAAAAAGCAAGCTCATCCTAGTAGGGTGTGGCTTAAGCTTGGTTTGTTAGCTCAATACACTTCTATATCTGAAAGCCACTGAAAAGGAATATAATTATAAAAAAAACTAAAAAAAAAAACACAAGGGAGGAAAGAGAGAAATATTTTATACGAAAACTCTACCCTGTCTGGTAGGTTACAGAAAAGGTATTAGGCATATAATCACACTATAACTTTATATTTGTATATATTTATAAGTTAAAAATAATTTTCAGATAAGTTAGAGGGAGAGAGAGGATAAATGGTGTATAATACTGATATAACACTCAGTAACTTTTCTTGCAACCTACTGTAGTAGGAAAATATTTCTCGGGAAAAGGAGGGCGAGGAGTTCCACCATGTCCCGAGTTTTTAGGGCGGAGGATGGCATAAGCGGAAAACTCAAAGATGGAAGTTGAAGGAGAGAACTGAGGGAAAACAGTCCAGAAAAGTAGAAAGTAAGAAGACGGGCGCAAATCTCACAAGAAGAAACAGAAGGCTGTGAACAAGTCGATTTTACATCTTTTCTCCCTTTTTCTGTAAAGGTCCGTGCGCTCTTTTGCCTCAGATCCTTGTGTTTTTCATTCTCGCCCATTTCCTCGAATCATGAAGTCTCTCCAATCAAGTTTATCATTTTAATGATGGTTTCTGCATGCTGAGCCATAAAGGTATGCTTTTTCATGACCTAGAGGACGAGGAGGAGGGCTTTTTCTCGAGAAGGACGAGGAAGAGCTCGTTGAAAGAGGGAGGAGAGCCCAGGTCAGTTCTGGATAACCAGAGAAGCCCTAGCTCTCCGACGTCGACATCAACACCATCTTCCTCCGATACAGCCGGTTTGGCGGCGATCTCCATTAACCCTGCTCATAAATGTCGGCCTGTTTTGGCTTCTGCGGAAGGCCAATGGGCGCCGGAGCTGAAGCCCGTCCCGGCCCTCGGAAGTGTGGAGTGTTGGGACTCCATGATTTTAGAGCCACCACTACTGCCGCCGGGAGAGCTCAGCTCGGAGCACAGTTTCGTGCGCTGGTTTATGGCGGACCCCAACGCCGGCGCAAAGCTCGAAGGTAGTGGGATAGGGCTTGATGTCTTCGATCCGGGATTTGATTTCCAACAGATGGGAAGAAATGGAGGCGATGGTTCCTTGATTCCCATGATTCCTCTTCCACCTAACTTTCCCTATTTTACTGGATTCACTAACAGTAGCTTCAAAGCTCCGGCCTTTGCAAACTCCACTTTCATCAACAACCAGAACCCTCATGAGAACTTTATGCCTCAATCCTATCTGGGCGCCATACCCATGCAGTTGCCTAATGAGGCTGCTTGGCAGCAGCAAGCTGTCATTGATCCGCTCTTTAAGGCGGCCAAGCTTTTGGAATCTGGAAACACGATTAGCGCCCATAGGATATTGGCGCGGCTCAATCATCAGCTTCCCTCCCCCTCCGGGAAGCCATCTCTCCGCACTGCGTTCTATTTCAAGGAAGCACTCCTTGCCATTTCAAACGGAAGCAGCGAGCAATGCAGCTTTCCTCTAGGATCTCCACTTGACGTCCTGCTGAAGCTCAGTGCTTACAAAGCATTTGCTGAGATCTCCCCTGTCCTTCTCTTCACAAGCTTTACATCCACCCAGATTATTCTTGAGGAGCTTGCTGGTGCGAACGTCATTCATGTTATTGATTTTGATGTTGGAGTTGGTAGCCATTGGCCTGCACTTATTCAAGAGTTGTCAGAAAGGCGTTCTTCTGTCACTGGTGCGCCATTACAACTTCGGATTACTGCTTTTGTTTCTGTAGCATCTCATCACCAGGTTGAACTTCATCTAATTCATGAAAACCTTAATCATTTTGCCGCTGACCTTAATGTACCCTTTGAGCTCAATTTCTTACCTTTTGAATCCTTCGACCCTGCTTCAATAATTTGCTCTTGCTCGCCTTCTGATGTCGCCATTGCTGTGAACTTTGCATTTGGTTTTTGTCATCATCACCTATCAACTCAATCCCTTCTCTTCCTAATCAAGCAGCTTTCTCCGAAGATACTGATTTCAGCCAATCTTGGTTATGATAGGGGTGATATTTCCTTCTTCCACCATGTCCTCCACTCCTTCCAGTCAACCACTGTTCTTCTCGACTCCATCGAAGCATCGGGTGTGTCCCCTGAGATAACTGATAGGATCGAAAGGTACATGCTGCGACCAAGGATTGTGAACTCTCTGCTTGGTCGATACAAAACTGGAGAGAAGTTGCTCCCATGGAGGACACTTTTTACTTCTGCTGGATTTGTACCACTGCAATTTAGTAACTTTGCTGAAACACAGGCAGATTGCCTCCTGAAGAAGGCTCAAGTTAGGGGGTTTGAGGTTGAAAAACGCGAAGCTGCCCTGATGCTGTCATGGAAGCAACAAGAGATTGCAGTAGTCTCAGCATGGAGATGCCAGTGATTTTTCATGGGAATGTAATCCTTTTTTGCCTTTCTGTGTCATAGGAAGGTCATTTTAGCTGTCATATATATGCTACATGATCATCCTTCACTAAAACTACATCAAGTCCTGAACTGTTTTAGTTTCAATTTAGTCTTTTAATTGTAGTTGTTGTTTTCATGTTGTCTTGATGTTATGGGATTTATAGCTTCCTGCTCATTTGTTTTGAACTAAGCAATACCCTAAGAAATCTGACTTTTGATTATTAGTTGTGCTTTCGGTAATCCAATTTGAGTTTAACCAACTAGACTATACTTAGAATAGAGCTGATGATGATGATTATGATTTAAGCTAAAAAATAGATACGTGGTGACCATCATAACTTTATAACAATTTTTTTACTTTTTTTTGCATTTCTTCCCAAAAATAAAATATTAAGAAAAAAAAAACTTCTTTGTGCTTGGATGAGCTGCTTTGGCCTGCTAATCCTGCATCTTGCCATTAATTCCTTGTCATCAGAGGAATGCAGTTTTGTTTTGCAGTGCATAATTCTCATTAAAACCCTCCAAATTTTGTGTTTTCCCATGAAGACATATCTTTTTTCAATGCAATATTTTATGCCTTATCTATGATGAATGATGCTGTATTGTTGGGCAGGCTGTCTTTCTTGTCTGTTTGGTCCATATGATGACAACTCATTCGGATTTAATTATTTGGAGGATTTCCATTCATAAACATTACTTAATGGGATTATATTAGCTTTGTAAACTGTCACATCGCACATGGCCTGCGTCATATTCTCTCATGCAGCTCTGGTGTCCATTCTCTTCTGCATCAGCTCTTGTCTATATTAGTTAGTTGTTGGCCATTAATGCGATTAATTTATCTCTGTATTATGTTACAAATATAGGACATGTTTCATAGTTTAGTTTTAAAACAATCCCAACTTTTTTTTAATTATGGAGATGGAAAGCAAAATGGCATGAGATTTTACTGTGATTTAGCCTTGTTTCCTAAGGATTGGCTAGGAATTTTATTGGTTTGTATATTTTTCTTACTTTTATTTCTGGCCTATCTTTGTTGTCTGCTACATTAAATTTCTTTTTATTTCGTATTAATGTATGTTAGCTTCGATACATTCATTTTTTTTTTTTTTTTTTTTTGCTTTTCCATTTGCTTATCTACTTTTTTTTTTTGTACATTTATAATTCTCTTATGTACTTTAGGAGCTACTTAAATTTATTACATACAATGTTGTAATATAACCAAAGTAACTCCTTTGATCTAATGTGTAACAATTGAAATGTTGTTTCTTACAAAAATCTAAGTTGTCTTTTCATTCATTTGTAATACTAATGCTGAAAACTTGCAGGACACAGCATAACTACAACATGCATTTTTAGATTGGGAGCATTTGCACATGCCACCCAACTCTTATTATTTACATATATGGTATCTAAACTTTAATAACATTTATACCAACCCAAAATTTTCACATGACATTAAATTTATCATTATTTTAACTTTTAGAAAAAGAAGTGCACCTTTCATGCATTGGTAATATGACATATGTAAAATCTAAAGTTAAGTTGTTACATATGCAAATGTATAATAATATCTTACTTTTAGATTTTATTTTATTTCCAATGTGAATTGTGAAATGCGGCAATTTTATAGTTTTTTGTATGATTAACTTCTAAAATAATTAAATTTTGAATGACATGTGTAATTTTTCATATGCATATATCATGAACTTTCTGTTATGATGCTCTCATTTGAGCATTATTATTTTTTCTGGCTCAACCACAGAAGTCATATAGTATAGTTTTTTTTTTTTTTCAAATTATAAAATTATCATTTAAATCTTCACCATCAGATTATGATTGTTTCAAAAAGGTGCATTCAGGTCACACATTCATATGAATATATAATTTGATTTACATATAAATGTACACCTTCACAAATGTAAGACCTGAAACAATATGCATGATGATAAACACTACTGGAGTAAAAATATATAAGATATGTAGATACATAAATATATAAGAATGGTGTTGAGAGTAGCAAGTCTAAGAGAGAAGACCTTATTTCAGACTCCAATGTTAAACTTTTGATGTACATGAGAGTAGTCAAGTCTCATATGGAATGGAAATAAAAATGTATGGATTGAAATAAAAGCAGCTGGTCTAACAATATGTTTGATATTGATGTATTGGGGTTAACTCTGGTCATTATTTTGATGTATGGATCAACAAGTTGTTTGGTCTCAATGAAAGATTTTATGTTTTTTATAGTTCTCATGAGTCTTTAAATTTTTCTATAAGAAGTTTAAGATCTAAAGGCTGGGCATTTAACGTTGGCTCCATGTTCTTTAAAAAGCTTTAGGTGCATAGTATTTAAGCGTTGATAAGCTTTTATATATATTTATTTATGTGGTATGACATAGATATATGACAATTAGCTAGGATATATATATATATATATATATATATATATATATATATATGCTAGCTAATTTTTCATATATCAATTACATATCATATCTATATTGAATCAAAAAATTTTATGTGGATCACACCAAGGAACGAAGCATTGAACTTATGAGAGGAATCAAGAGATGAAGAGAAGTGGAATGCACAATGAAATTACCTTTCTTAGAATACTTTTCGTTAGTCCCCTTAAAGGAATGCCCGATTGTTTTGTCTTAATGAGATCCATAGAATATCCTTGAGATTCTTGCAGTCACATTTTCGATGTACATATTTAGTTTCTCAATCTGACACGTTTCAACTGTTTCGTTGCAGCCTTTTAGTATCTTCTTAATGAGATCCCTAGAATATCTTTGAGATTCTTGCAGTCACATTTTCGATGTATATATTTAGTTTCTCAATTTTCTTACTTAATCGAAAGTTACAACTGTAATAAGAATAAGAAAATTAAATAAAACAATTTTTGCATAATAAGTACTTCTAATAATTGTACTCGCTGGATTTATGTGCTGGTATTCTCTATAAATAAGGTGTGATAAACACTTTTCCATCACAATTTTTGAACTTTCTACTCTTCAGTCGGTTTTAGCAGAGGATAGTGATGGCGAGCGGTAAAAACCCAATGAAATAAAGAGGCTAAGTTTAAGTAAAGTTTTCCTAAGTCATAAAAAGAGTTTTGAATAAAAAGTGTTTCACCTTCTCTGTGGGATCGATACTGTAGTTTTTTTAAAAAAAATCATATATTACTTAAAACGATATATATAATTGTGTAGCACTCATAGTGTGTAAACTATTTATCAAATTCTAAGTTCTATAACATATCTATTGTGCACATTAGCCGCTAAAATATATTGGAACAAGTTTTTGGTCATCTTTGGAAACTAAATAGCTGTGTAATTCAGAAATTGTACGTAAACCATCCCTTGACAGTTTAAACCCACTTCTTTCCTTTAAAACATTTGTAAACCTGCCTAAGGGACCTGACACTTCATATTCTAAATGTGGGAGAGCATATTTGGAGAAGGAATTGAGTGCTAACTTCAATTTTCCTTGTGCCAATGGAGAGCAAGAGCAATGGTGGGGCTGATAGAAGGAAAATCATGCACAAGGACGCCCAACCATATTTCAACGGGTTCCTTGCACTTAGCCTTGAAGGAATTACAAAAAAAATAAAGAAGTTTTAAAAGGAGATTGCAAAAATTCATACCGAGTTCAGCAACTTGTCTGATCAATTTGATCATTTGGACTGATGGATGAAGCTCCAATTTGATCATATGGCATGTTTCAAGGAGGCGCAAGTAAGGATGTATTAGAAGAACAGCTTGATCGGAGAAAAGTTTACTGAAGAGTTTCCTCATTGTCCTTTTTATCACTTTTTCGTGCTCCAAATTCCGATGAACGAAAAGGTGGATGAGAATAGCGTTCATAATTATTAGTAGTTGGACGTTTGAGTGAGAAAAATCTAATGTTTAAATGTGTTTGATTATTGTGCCGACTCTTATCTTTATGCATCTCTAGTTCTACATATTTGGTATCTATGTTTGTATTTCCTTATCTGCCCATGTTGGATTGTTGTTAAGTCAGTTTATATCGAACCTATGTTTTTGTTAGTGAATTTGTGTTAAGTTTGTGAAGTTAATATATGGTGTTAGTGTGCATTGATCAATTGAATGTGCTTATGATTTTAATACTTGTGCAAATGGAAGTTGGGAGATGTTTGGAAGATTATTAATCGATGTAATTAGGGTTTGAAGGCCTTAAGTTTGTTGTGCTTATACTTTGAAAAATCAAAAAAATCAAAAGTTATAAAATTCGGCTCTGGCGCCTAGGCGCCAAAATCTGGCTCCTAAGCGCTGAAACCAGCGCCTAGGCACCAAATCGGTCGAACAACCTATCCAGTCCAATAAATCACGAATTGGACTGGTTTGATGCAATTTTTATGCGCGAGTTGCATCTTCTTCCTCCATTCGCATGGTTGGATATTCCTAGGGCTTCTCCTTGCTTGCAAAACTTGGTGATTTAGAGTCTAAAAACTTTGGATTTTTTCTTCTTTAGTTAAGATCTCACTTTGCCTAAGAAATTTTCTTCTTTCACCATGAATTTTTTCTACACTATATAAATACCAAAATTTTTTAAAAAGATAGTGAAAATAGTGACAATCCATGGTAGAAGAATTTATTTTTTTGGAAATTGCTTAGATTATCCTTTAGAACTTATATTTGGAATTTATTTGTATTTTTACTATATTTTATGATCGCTCCAAAAGCAAAGAGAGGAAAGGGGAAAGAAGTATTTGATAATAATAAATTTATCAATCTTAAAGCACAAGATCGGTATAATGAGTTTTTTTTGCCGAGGAAGTTTATAGTGGAACAAAGTTTTTCTAGTCCTGGTGGTGCTGTGGAGAATTTGATTGTTGTTCGTTGCTTGGAAAGTTTTTGTTACTTCACTGTTGTAGCAGTTATTTCTGTGGTGCGAGAATTTTATGCCAATCTCTTTGAAGCATCAGAAGTGGAAGTGTTTGTTCGAGAGAGAGGAGTTGAGTTCACCCCTGAGCTGATTAATGTCTTATATCAGTTGTCGCCTGTTCCATATTGCTACTATTTTGAATTTGAGACTACTGAATTGGAGCTTGATGAGAACATTGTATACCTAACAGATGGGCGTTGAGCATGGAAAGTTAAGAACGGGCATAAGGTAAATTTTTCCTCTTCTATGATTAATGCTTCATTTATAGCCTGAAATTATTTTATTTTGGCTTGATTGCTTCCTACAAATCATTTGAGTGAAGTGACTTTAGAGCGAGTCATTCTAAACTATTGTATTCAAGAGATGAAACCTATTAATGTTGAATCTCAAATCTACAAAGCTATTTTCATGTCTGGCAGACTAGTACTTCTGTAATTTTGGGCCACCCTTCCTTTATCTTTACTATTTGCAAACATTATGGGGTTAAATATGAGACTTAGGAAGAGCTACTACAGCCACTACATTCTATTAGTAAGGCTAATGTGGATTTATATGGAAGAACTCGGGGTAGAGCTTCTGATATTCCATATACTTCAGCTTCGAGACCTTTTACCTCTAGTACTTTGACTCATTCACCTTCTAGTTTGGACATTGCAATGGAGCTGTTGCAGATACAAAAAATGTGATTTACTTTTTGTACAGTGTCAGCTCAAGAGAATGAAGAACATTGGGAGCATTTGGAACATTATCTGAAACACAAAAGTGATTATGAAGCGAGTTCAATACGTCCCTAGTAAGCTTTTTGAGAGGAGACTAGAGTGTAGAGTTCTCTGGTTATCATCCTTATCAGATGTTTGAGCGTCGCAAGGCTGTGGATCAGGATGAGGAGGAGTGATTCTGATGTCTGTATTTACTTTCCCTAGGCATTGGTGATTTTTAGTTATTTTGATTGTATTGGACATTGTGATATTTATGTGCACTGCTGATGTGATAGTATTTCTTTACTTTGTACTTTTCATGCTAAATCTATTTAATTAAGATTTACTTATTGTTATACACACTTATTTTTACTACTTCTACTTGTATTATTTTCATGTTTAGAACCCTGTGATCGATAATTGTTGACCTCATTTTTGGTTGAGGTTTAGTTTGTCCCATTTAGTAGCCTAGGGTCTAGCCATAGGACTTTTCCTGCTGACTATTCCTAGAAAACTAGATCTGGAACCCTCACCATTAGAAATTCTACACTCTTCTCCACTCAAATTGAAGTTCCACATATTGCTCTCAACCTCTAAATACTTAGTAGGTGGGGTCATTGTGGGGGGAACTCAAGATGAGTCATCCTTAGGATTGCTGGACCTTAGGGTTGACCCTGGGTGTTAGTCTGGAGCTAAGGCACTCACTACACTTATCTACACTCACTAAACTTATCTGCACTCACAATCACTCGCAACCCTAAACTCAAATTTCTAGCCTAGATCCCTTGATCTTTTGGGATACTCATGTAGATGGTCCCCTAAGCCTACTAGCCCTAGGGCTATGGTCTGACTAGAACCATTACATAGAGGACGCAAAATGGAGTTTCCTTTGGTCCATGACTTATTGGTGATAATTGGTACCTCAACTCTACCAAAATACCCATCTTGGTTTTTTACCCCTAAAACACCCTCAAATTACCAAAATACCCCTCCATAGCTCCAAATCCCAAAAATTCCGAAAATTCCCAGAAAGTCCCAATAAATCCCAAATATTTTCAATTTCATTTCTCTCAACTACCACATGACCCGATTTGGCCAATTTGACCATCTTTAACCAAAATTCCCAAATTACTCTTTAAAGATCCAAATTTCCTCAAATCCAACTCAAATGTCCATCAATTTGACCTCAATTGACCCAATTCCAATCCCAAACTCAAATTCACTATTGATATGACTAAACTAAACCAAATCCAAGCTCAATTGGTCCATGATTTGAGCCCAATTTTGATTTGGGGCAAAACCCCAATTTTGGACCATATGACCTAATCTCACCAAATTGAACTCATAGCCTAGTCAACTGGCCTCAATTAATGTTGAAAAATCTTTGTAAGATTCCTATACATCAAAATCAACCATCAATTGACCTTGGTGAAGCCTCAAATCCATTTGATTTTGGCCTAAATCCAAAATTCTCAAATTTAGCCCGAAATTGGATAAGTCCCCAAATTTCACCCAATTGATTGCCTTAACCTCCAAATTAGCATCCAATTCATATTCAAAACTCTTCATGAGGTCCATATTGACCATTTATAATAATCAATTTGGACTTATCTCAAGGCTAACCCAAGCTAGACCCAAGCCTAGCATAACATGACCAAATTGATTAAAGTTCAAAATTCCATCAAATTGACCTTTCAATTGAACTCAAAACCACTTCCATCCTTCACCAAAGTTGTTCTTTATGTTCATCTACACAAAATGAAACAATTATTTGGGCCAAGTGACATGGTTAACCTAGCCCAGACCCAATTTTTGGTCATTTGCACCCACTTGGACCCATACACTAAATGTGACCTAACCACCTTAAAACTACCAAATTAATTCCACCACAGCCATTAGTTGGACTTAGTGACTAGTCCAAATACCATGAAATCACCTAAATCAAGCCATGGACCAAAGGTCCCCCAAATTAAGGGATCTTATTACCAAAAATGCACATGCTTAGGATATCTTTGCCAAATCCAAGCACATTTGCATTAAATTGTTGTGATGGATTCCTCTAGGTTCCCTGAGCTCCTAGCCACCTCCCCCTTGCCGGCTGGCCAGCCTAGTGGCTGGAAAAGCCCAAAACCGAGAGCCACCCCCATGGCACCTCACCCAAATCAAACCTAGAGGCCAGCTCACCCAAATCAAACTATGGAGCTCCTCTGCCCTCCACCTAAGCACCACAATGCACCCAAACTTATGCCCTGAGAGCCACACCATGGACATTTTTATAAAAACTCACCTCGCACGGCCATGAGAGGTGTGCTGAAAATTTCTTAGATAGACCCCTCCAAACTTCACACAGAGCTTCCCTAAGATTCCCTCAGTGCATTCCAACCATTTTCCCTCACCCATTCCCATTGTCAGAGCTCAATTTTGAGCTTGAAACCCTACCAGAAACCAGGACAGAACCCAATACACCTCCACACTCCACCAAACTTCAATTGCTTGTGCCCACACCTTCACAAGAGTGAAAGAAGCCAGAGCCCCATCAAATTCCCCTTCCACAGAACCTCTACCATAGCTCTAGACCAACACCTGAAATCGAGCTTGGTCGATTTCACACCTAGACTTCAAACCAAAGCCAGGGACTCAATCCCTAGCCTCTTTGGACCCCAACGAATGTGCCGAGCACCTCTGATCGAAGCCTCCCTTCTCAGAGAAAAGGTATAAAACTCCTCCTCCTCCCGAGCTTATTTTGATTCTCCATTTACTTAAACTTGATTTCATGGTACCTTAGCCGTATAAATGTGTTCGTCTCGCTTAGACGAGTCCATAGGATCAAACCCGAAGTGATTTGGTTGAGTCTAGGTTGAGATCTTAAGGTTTTAGTCTGGACGGGCACGGGATCATTCTATCGGGGACGATGACGGGGAGTCGTTCGATCAAGCGTGTATCAAACGGACGGGGGAGATCGAGCCGGACGGCGCTTCGAGACATGAATAGCGGACCGAGTCAGCAAGCTACGTGGATGGCGGTGTCCAACCAGAGCACGCCACGCAGGCTTTCGGAGCCGTCGTAGGTTGAGGTGGCACGCGAGGTTTAAATAGAAAAATAGGGGTATTTTCTTATTTATTTATTACCCTTAACTTCAAAAATACGTAATTTTGTGTAGAAAAATCACAAAAATAAAATATTGCTCAGTGAGCAGAGGAGAATAATGTGAAATAATTTTCAATCCCATTTGATGTATAAAATATTTTTAATTAATTAAATATCATTTGGAATCATTTGATTCTCCATGCATATTGTCACATCACATTGGCGTAGAATTTTGACATATTGTAGCCTCTGTAAGGTGGGACATTCTTTGATTTTTCCAAAGTCAGATGAGGTTCCTATACAGAGATCCATATTTTTCAAGTTATTCCACACCATTTTCCTTAAAATAATCATGGAAATTAG
>NEWO01001146.1:92704-111424 GCA_003013225.1 Phalaenopsis aphrodite
ACTTTGACAGTTAACATACATTTCGAATTCCCCTGTTTGGTTCGGCTTCTGCTGTATCTGCTTTGACGTTTTTGGAGAGTGCAATTGCTTTTATGGAGAGTGATATGCTCTTCCGGGTATGATATTTTTGGAGTCCATCGCATATTTGATTCCAGCATTCCACTACTTGCTGTTTTTTCGAGCTGGTTGGGTACTTATATGTTGAGGTATACAGGAGACAGTGTTATAACATTTTGCTGGAATGTGTTCTTGCTGTTCTTTCGATCTAGCCACTATAAGACCTATTAATTCATATGTTTATTGGAGGAATGTTTAGAGGAAAGCTTGTAGCAATAGAATAGAACTTGCCACTATAAGCCCCCTGGAATTACTTAAATTGTGCATTCCATTCCTATAGGTTGCTGTTTTTGGTTGGTGGGTTCGGTTGCTGGATGAATTCGGTTGTTCCCACTACATAGTTTAGGGATTGATATGGCTCTTAAAAAATGTCTTCTTGGCAGCCAAGCATGTTTTGCGGCCAAGCATGTTTTGATACATTTGCAGCCAAGCATGTTTTCATATGGCTCTCAAAAATTGTTTTTTTGGCTTTGATTTGCAAATTCTCAGCACCTTCTTTAAAGGATATTGTTTTGCAACACATAAATGAACTATGAGGTTATGGTTTAGTGGTACTCATCTTTACACTGGTTAAAGTTCAATTTTTTGAGCAAACAAACAATTGGAATTTCCTTTTTGTTGAATGCAACAGTGCCTTCATGGTTTTGTGCTCGAATAGGCTGTTTTATGGCTTTGCTGTTTTATCGACAATGGCTTCTTCGATTTTTTAGCAAAGCTGTCAATGGCAATTGGAACTTCTATGCGAATTTTGGGTATTGGAAATTATTTGGCTTTGCGAGTTCCTGCTTGGTTGTTTCTACTTATTTCGGTCTGCTTGCTTGCAAGGCATGCCTTCCACCGCAACATAATACTCCTATGATCCGGATTTCTGTTCTTTTCCGGCTGTTGATTGTTACTGTAGTTGGGTGTGATCAGATTTTGGCTGCACTTAAAAGGGAACGAAGTATGGAGAATTTGCATGTTATATATTGTTTATATGATGTAAGTTGTGCTTGTGTGTACAACAAATGAGTCCTTGTAGATATGCTAAAAAATTTCAGCTACTACTTTAATAAAATATTGCATTCGTTTCCCGTGGANGGGGGAGGTGGCATATTTGTTATAACAAAATAAAAATGATAATGAACAAAAAAGACATGTTACTCCATCATTATTGCCTCTAACTTCTCAGTCTACCAGTCCTCTGAAACATAAATGGTATGCTTAAAGGGATCCCAACCCAATCCAATGAATCCCCATCTCAACTCTATCCATAACTTCCACTTCTTCAATTGATCACACTTTTTCTTGAATTTTAGCCTATAATATTCCCATACAGTCAATTATTTGAACCTCATCGAAATATTTTGTCAACCTTCATTATTAAAGTATGTGGAAGGTCTATTACCGACCTCAATCTCTTTAACGTAAATATCACAAAAAATGTATGTAACTTTCTTATCCCACGTTGCTGACAGATTCTCTTCTTTCATCTTAGCCATGTAAGAACTTATTGAAGAATTGACAGTTAAACAAAATAACGTAACATTTGACAAACTCAACATGTTAATTTGCATTACAAAATGAGAACAAAATAATTCACATTAAATACCAATAGAGGATAATAGGTAGATCTCCTCTATCCATAGAGACCATGTCAACCACAAGTAATGTAAAAAGAAATCTAACTATAGTTTCTATTTTATGTATACTCAATGTAAGTGGTAATTTAACATAAGCTAACACAAAAAAAAATCGGGGAAAAACATATTTTCTTACCATTTTATGTTTGTCAATATTTTATCATTAATAGTTCATCACCATCACAAAATATATTTGATATGTGAATGCCAAAAGCTTATGAAAGTTTTATGTTAATTGCCCTCAAAATCATTAGGTTTCCACCCCATCAAAGTATTAGCAAGAAATCATAATTGATCAAGGATTCAACTAACAATTAACACAAATCTTTCTCGTTCTTTTAACTAATATCAAGTGTTGTAGCTAAGAGTTAACACATGAATGACTAAGGAGAATAACAAAAAATTGCACCAACAAACCAAGCTTGTAGGACACAGATCCATTAAAAAAAAAAAAGAAAGCCTCCAACTAAAAAGATAGCCTCCAATAGCAGGTAAATACGTAAATAATTGTTCATCTAAGCATGATGAGCAAGACTACACCATGGTTTCAATTGCAAATACTCCAAGGTTCACGAAAATCTAGTAAAAACATGTTATACATAAGGAAAGAGCTTTTCCACCATGTACTCATGCATGCCATGCAATGTTTGAAAGAAAATCATCAATATGAACCAACAAACTTCAGAACTATTCTCTAGAAACCAAAACTAAGAATCATCAAAACAAATTTCGCAGAATAAAGGAAAAAAATCCAAGAAAACAAACATAGAAGGATACCACCAATTCCTTAGATGGAAGAAGACGAGTGAAAAACTATAAGCCGTAAGAGGGATTACCTAATCCACTCACTACCTAAAAGGTAGAGCGATTGAGTGCATAATGTTCTTGAAGAGAAATTCTAAGACAGGGGCTAATAATCAAACCACAGACGGAGAAGAGAAGAGGAGAAGGGTAGACGAGAGAGGCGCGGTTATGGAATTCAATCGCAGAGCTATGCCAACGAGGCGAGAACAGGGACGAGATCGAATGGCTCAGCAGTAATAAGCGCGAGGTCAATCCCGCGGTCGTGATTCCTTAAAAAAATTCATCGCGCGTTTCCGGGCCTCCATTCCAACGCGATAACCAAACGATAATTTGATGTTTTCAAAATGCCAAACGCCCAAATAAGCTGCGCAAAATAGACCCTTAATTTATTAAGCTCCAAGCCTACACGACTATAATGTTTATTCTTTCTTTATTCAAATATATAAGAGAAAAATTGGTAAACATTTCTTAGAGAAGAAGAATTATGAATAAAAAAATTGGGAAATTTACTTCCACAATTTCAGTATATTTACATAACTAACACATAAAATTTCATATTTGCATTTATACCAGTTTGGTATATTTACATTTATATCTATTTGGTGTAATGAATCTTTTATCTAATTTTTAAAAAGTAATTGATAGTAATATTTTTTATGTGACATTAAAGATTTGTGCCATGCAAGTAAATATTAAAATTTGTGCTACATGTGTGTTATTTATGTAAATGCCATGCTGCTAAATGTAGCATTCATTCAAAAAAAAAAAAGTAGTATACCAAATAAAAAATAGTGTCATTATTATTATATCACGCAAACTCATTCATTAGAAAAAAATATTACATCAGTACTATGCACGTAGAATAACGTGCGTAGCCAATCAATTCACGCCACAATACCCCGCACGGCACAGAAAAAAAAGACGGCACAGTAACATGGGGAATATTCCCCCCTGTGTTATTCATGTTATTGTGTGTTATTCATGTGTTATTATGTCATGGGAATATTCCTGGTGTTATAATAATACAATAACACATGAATAACACAATAACACAAGAATAACACGGGAGAGAATATTCCCCCTGTGTTACTGCGCCGTTTTTTTTCTGTCGGGAATATTTCCCGTATTATTTAAGTGTTATTGTGTGTTATTCATGTGTTATTGTGTCCTGAGAATACTCTTGGTGTTATAATAACACAATAACACATCAATAACACATAAATAACACACAATAACACATGAATAACACACAATAACACATGAATAACACAAGAGGGAATATTTCCCGTGTTACTGTGCCGTCTTTTTTTTCTCTACCGCGGGAGATGTCGTGGCGTGAATTGATTGGCTACGCACGTTATTTTTACGTGCGCAGTACTGATGTAATATTTTTTCCATTCATTAAGAGAAAAAGTAAAATTTTTATAATTAAAAAAATACATTTTTCCTCATTAGGAGTTGATGTCACAAATAGGCCAATATCAATAGTCCTACCTGTTACACTTATGAACAAATATTACGTCCGGACTCCGGATGTAGAGATGTGTTCAAAGTCCAATGAAATCACGCTACGTGGAAGTGACAGAAAAATTAAAAAAAATCATTTTAGCACTGAGAATATTCTCCAGTGTTATTTCACATTATTTAGGTGTTATTGTGGTGATATTCATGTATTATTGTGTTATAAGAATATTCCCGGTATTATAATAACATAATAACACATCAATATCACCACAATAACATCTGAATAACACATAATAACTGTGTTACCAGACCAAATCACAAGAAACAAGTTTATTTTTCTATCAGCTCCACGTAGAGTTAATTCATTAGACGTAATAATTTCTCTCCACTTATTTAGAATGAGATAAGAATGCAAGCAAAGCTTTGTTTACAAGGATAGTGCAATAGTTTCATGTGTAGAAGGGTTTAGTATGAGATCTTTAAGAGTTTAATTCAGCGAAAAATTTGAATATTTATGTTTTATTTGCAATTGATGTGGGGAATAATAAAAATAAACTCCGGAGCAAGATTGAAATCGTAGATACTTGTTGCTTAGTTTAAAATGGCGGAAGCAAACAGTTAGAAGGACGAAAAGATCACATAATGTCATGTTTCGGAAGTAAGCAAATCGTTCAAGGTTTGTACTCTGTTGTTTTTCAGTTCTTATGCTCCGATGGCGTCTTTCGCTTCATCTTCTCTAGAAATAAATCTCAACTAAATCCACCAACTAACTCCCAGTTTCGCCTTTTTGCTAGTTTTCTTCTCTTTTCTTGTTTGAAAGCCACTGAAAATCCACACGGTCATTTGATTAGTTTCTTCTTGAAGGTTTTAGTTGGTTTGTTTGTAGATGATTTGTTGTTTATGAAAGATTTCTGGGGATTAGGTTACTAGGTTGATGCTCTTTTGTGTTTTCGTTTGACGATTGCAGCTGTGGAGATGGCCGATAAGGGATGCAGCGGCTCCTACAAGAAGGAGCACAGCTTGGGTTTGTTTTCCTTTTATGCAAATGATCAGACCGTTTTCTTTTGATTAAGATTTGTGCCTGTTCTCTTATTGAAATTAGTTCGTTCGAATGACAGTGACGAGAAAGGAAGAATCTGCGAGGATCATGAGGAAGTACGAGGACAGGATACCGGTATGGCTTTTTTTTTTTCCTTTGTAATCGTTAATTTTGTTCTCTTTTATGTGCTACTTGTTTGTAGTTTGTAAATTGTGAACTGTTTATCGAACGTGGCTTTTTTTTTTTCTTTTCCTGGAAAGTGGCGATTAAATTTGTTGGGGTTTGTTTGCTGTTTGATGAGTACATGTGGTTTTAACTTTTGATGGATGTTACTGTCTTCGTTATTATTTTTTCAACATTAGTGGAATTTAATAGTAAATTGTCATGTTTTACATGTTCTTAAAAGAAATTATAGTATTTTTGTCGAAACCAATAATGCAAATTTTTTAGTTATAGTGATAAGTTGTGCAATTTGAGTTCATATTTATTGGAAGTGACAGAAATAGGTACTTGAGTTAGAGGAAGTGACAAGGTTTATTTTAAATTAGTGGGACACAATGCTTTTGTTGTATATCCAATTACAGGAAGATTTACAGATAACATTTTCATAATATACATAGATATATTAATCATTGGGTTTCATTTAGCTTTGTAGGATGCCAATTTGGTTTATAGAAGTGCAGGCCCTCCCGCCAATGCAGAGTTTGGGAGGCATGGCAGCCTTACATGGGCATTCCAATGTGGCAATTTTTTGGGATTTATAGGAGAGTAGAACATCCATCTGGACTCTTTTCCTTAGCTTTAGAAATATTTTGCACTTATTACTTGGTTAATGTTTCTTTTATTAACCCAAACACTTCTGCTTTATTATGTTTTCTAGATGTTCGCTATGATTTTGATTTGCAATCATCCTTGGAGCCCAAAGTTTATTTGATATTTTAGCTCTTTTTTTTTCAGCTAAGATCAACTACATACATTATGATGCTTAATATCACACTCCTAATCTTTCTACAAGAAGTATATGGTCTTAGCACTTACAAAATATTAATTAAGCCTTGGTTTTCATTTAGACTCACAAGAGACTAGTAAAAGTGTGATATAGTGGAAAGGCAATGGTGGAAGCTTTGGGAAAAGAACTTTTTTTAATAAAAAAGAGCTTTAAAAAATTTGGAATTAATTTCAACTTATGTGTCTCAAATGAAAGGATACTTACCTCTATTTATAGTCTAAGAAGAACCCTTCAAGAATACTCTTGAACTCTATGAAATATTTCTTTTCTTATAAATTTCTAAAGAGCTACATTGCAATCATGCCTATTCTTAAATATTCTTAAGAAACCCACTACTAGACATTCTTACATGACGTAGATACTTCTATATGAATCTGCATTATATTCTTAATATTTTGGAGAGAACTAGAGACTTTCAATTTATTCATGAAGTATAAAATGATTCTAAAGAGTTTCAGGGATTTGAAGATTATTATCGTAATATCAAAAGTCTTTCAAGACATTCCAGGGCCTTCCGGATGAGTTCTAGGCTTGTGTATATTTTTTTTGAATTTTTCTAGAATATTGTGATTCCATTTCAAGATGATATTAAAAGATCATCTTGATTACACTCATTTCAAAATGCCCAAGAATGTGTGGTTAACCTCCTTGATCTTTGGTGGGGCATCACTTTCTCCTCCACCATAGCTCTTGATGCCCTCATATCACCTTTCCTTTGTGTAATGCTAAATCTCTTCTTTGGAGTGCCACCAATCATCCTTAGACTTTCTGCTACTCCAAGGTTGTATAGTTATTACTACTTGATCACTTTCACTTGAGGATTATGGAATCACAGTTTTGGTTTTTTGGTTTGGTTCATCAGCTACCACACTTCCTCTATATGCTCCATAGTGAAAACATATTTTATATTCTCCAAATACTTTTGCTTATTTAGGTAAGGCGGGTTGAGGAAGCGGCTCTTCAATATCATGCTTTTTTTGAAGATGATTAAATAGCTCTCTTCTCTCCTAAAGCCTTTCATGCATTGCATGGTTGATAATACATTTGCATCAGATTTGGTAGTTTTTTTTGTTGGCTCTCACAAGACTTATCCCTATCTAAGATGCAAATTATGTTGGCAAAGGAAATTGAAGAGGCATTGAATTTGTTGAAGACCATCATTCCAAGTAGTATTTTGAAATTGACCGCCATTCATTTTTCCTCTTATGTCAACTATCTTAAGATGCAATACCTTGGCTTCCTTTATGGCGATGGAGTTGTGTGTTACCCCCATGTCGACCAATGCCTTAATGTCCCTTCTAATACGGGTGAGATCCCCAATAAGAAATCCCTTGGCTTATAATTTTGGAGAACTTTGGATGGGTTGAGTCGTTAAGGAGTTGCAAGGTCCCACAACGAGCATCCTTATTTATGCTTCCCGCCTTTTGTTCCTCAAACTTAATAGTTAGTGCATTAAATGCCTTTGTTTTTGGACGCTCTTATGTAATGAGGACCACCACATAAGAAATAAGAAGAATTTACCTAAATACCACTCAATTTTTGTTATTACATATCTAACACCGATGTTTGATATTACTTATAATATATTAATATCATAAACCTATGCATGAAAATGTGTATTTTACTTTTATTTAAAAATAGTGTTAATTATATTTTTGATGTGATGTTAAAGATTTGTGTTATGCATGTAAATATGATGTTTAGGTGTTACATATATAAATACATAACAATCACATGGTATGTATGTAAATGCCCCAAGAAATAATCATGTTTTGGAGCAGACTGATTAGTGTTTTTTTTTGTTTGTCTTTGTCCCTGAATTTGGAGTAATTTTGAAATTGGTCGTCTCCTTTGTGGTGTCGTGATTATTTTTTTCTTTACACCACACTTCTTATCCTTGCTCTTGTATGGCTCTTTTAGGTTGGAATAGTCAATTAGTCTTTTATTGGTAACAATGGTGTAAGGTCTTGCATACCACGATGTTTCTTCTGTAGCCTATTCATGAAGAAAAAATGAGCGAACCCTTGTTGGACATATTAGGGATTTCTATCACAGGATTGGTGAAGTCCTTGACAGTCTCAAACGCTCTTGGACTACTTAGGTAAAACTGCCTTTTTAGCTCATTCTTGAAAGCATCAAATGTATCAATCATGCATGTTTCCCTCCCTATGTGTTCTTATCAACATCATTATCATAACATATCACCATCATTATCATAACATGATGACATCTGTGAGGTCCAATGCTGCATTCTTGATTTTAGCTTCTTTCCCCATAATGCAAAAACATTTTGAAATTGTTCTAGCCCACCCCCATAAAAAGTTATCTACTCCTCGAGCATTTCTAGGGCCTGCAAGACTCTTTGGCTTTGGTATGTCGATTCATCTAGTTTTTGTCATGCGTGCAGTTAGGCTATCTAGAATTGTCTTCTTGGACAAGGCTAAGTCTTCTTATGTCTCCTGTCATTGTGTCAACATCACTTTCAACTGGAAGACCATAATTTTCAGTTCTTCTTGACAAGCCTCTCGCATCCTAGTTACCTAACAATAATCTCATCCGTATGAGCATGTATGTCTGCCCTATTGGATTCTTCTATTGCAGCTAAGGCTTCATACATTTTGTCATGAGATTTGACAAACTTTTTCTCCAAAACATCTACCTATAGATCTTGATTATCCATGTATGCGTCCATTTTGCCCTTATCTTCTTTCATTCGAGTTGAGCGCGCCTCTAAATTAGAAAGTATGTCTTTGGACTTATCTTGTGGCTTTGGTGTTGTTGTGTATCATTGCTCCTCATGACCCCGGACTTATTAAGATGACTCTACATTAGTGATCTTGGTTTTGGCTTCTTGATCCTTAACACCTTTACCACTCTAAGCCAAGGCTTTGATATCAACTATCATGCACCTAATCTTTCTATAAATATGTGTGGCTTTGGTACTTAGAAAATGCTAAGCCTTACTTTTCACTCACACTTACAGGATTATAGTAAGAATATGGGATGGTTGTAAGGCGAGATTAGAAGTTTGGGAAAAATGATTTTCTTACTAAGAAAATGTTATTACAATACTTATACTCACTCTCAACTTGTGTGTACCAAATGAGGTGGCGCTTATCTTTATTTATAGTCCATGGAGACCTCTTTAAGAATATTCTAGAACGCTAAGGAATAGTTCTAAACTTAGAAACTTCTAGAGAGCTATATAGTAACATAACTATTCTAGTGTATTATTAAAAAAACGCACTACAAGATATTCCTCTGTGACTTTAGATACTTCTTCATGACTCAACAGTACTCCTAAATATTCATAATTTTCAGAGAGATCTAGAGACTTCTAGATTATTTCTGAAGTATCTAAAAGATTCTACAAAATTCTTGAGACTTATAGAGTATTCTTTTAATATCCAAAGCCTTCCATGATTTGCTAGGGCCTTCGGAGTGAATTATAGCTTTGTGTAGAACATTTCAGAAAGATTTTGGTTCCATTTTTGGATGATTTTAGAAGGTCCCCTTGATAACATTTGTCTCAACATATCCAAGTAAGTGTATTAAACAATTAATTTTTAGAATTTTTTTTAAAATTTATTACCTTTTATGAATTTATAAATAAGATGTCAATTTAGTTTAGCTGAAAAAAATGTACCATGTTTTTGGACTCATTAATCAACAATTTGAACTGTTTTGTCCATCTTTAACTTTCAATTATATTTATAAGAGCCTCTTGAAGGAATAGGTTTCATCTCGATTTTGTTTAAGCAGTACTAAAATTTCTAAATAGAATATGTTCTTATTTTATGGTGAGATGGTGAGATGGTGAGATTATATTTTGTTAACTAGTAATTAGAGATGCTGACTTCCTATCCTTTTATTTATTTATTTTTATTCTGGGAAAATGTTATCTTTTTTTTTTCTTTTTTTTTTTTACAGTTTTTAATGACAGTTTTTTTTATTTTGATTGTATGTTTGTAAGTTCTAAAGGTGCAAGGTAGTGTAAGTTTATTTTTCTGAAAGTGAACAATTTAGAAAAAAAATGTCATTCAAATAATTCATATTTACCGTGTACTTCTATTTAAAATCTACAAACATGCCTCTCGTGGGATCCTTATGATATCCATGTAAATGCCAATTGTCTTTTTTTTAAAAAAAAACAAGTAAAATCCAATTGTCTTGCCTTTATTTGAGATGATGACTTCACACTCAACTCGTAGGTTATTGTAGAATTTTTGGAGGAAAAACTCTTGTTTTTTCATTAAGCTTATAACAACTATATATATATATATATATATATATATATATATATATATATATATATACACACACACAGCTCAGACTAATTCTCATACAGTTAGAAGAAAATTTAAATAAGATGATAAAAAAAACGTAATAAGGGATGGTTAAGGGTGAATAGTTCCCCCCCTCAAATGTAACAATGGATTCATGGTTTCTTAAACCGTGGGTGGCCCATGTGGTCCATGGTTATCTGTATGTCAACACTCTCCCTTAAGTTGGGTTGTATGTCATATATCTCAAAGTTGTTGCTGAGATCACTGACGTGGTGCCGAGAAAGTGCCATGTTAAGAATATCAGCAATCTGATAGTGAGTTGGAATATGACCTTTGCAGAGATGAAGTGCATGCTAATCTCGATATGCTCGATTGGATCATGGTAGATTGGATTCCTTGAAATACTGATAATTAATTAACCATCACTAAACATCTTAATAGTGCTTTTATTTTCCATATGAAGTTCCACTAGTAATTTCTTTAGCCATATTCCTTCACAAATTGTTAGGGCAAGGGCAGGATATTCTTACTCCACACTACTTCTTGTCATCACT
Organism: Phalaenopsis aphrodite; assembly: GCA_003013225.1. Classification (NCBI taxonomy): domain Eukaryota; kingdom Viridiplantae; phylum Streptophyta; class Magnoliopsida; order Asparagales; family Orchidaceae; genus Phalaenopsis; species Phalaenopsis aphrodite. The sequence continues at coordinate 103,600 of NEWO01001146.1, forward strand.
GCTTGCTTTTTACTTCTCCAATTAACTAGGTTATCCCATATAAATGAGCGGTAAACTGTGGTAGATTTTATGTTAGTCGGTTCTCTTATATATATGACAATATCTTATTTGAATTTAGCTACTTCTATTCTTAGGAAGTATCTTAGAGTTTCAAGATCTTTAATCTCAAACTCAGAAGCCATTATTCTTTTGATTATTTTGAGTTCTCTTAAGTCATTGCTAGTAAGAATAATATCTATATACACAATAAGGATGGCTATCACACATTCTTGATTTGATTTTGCAAACAAAGTCTGATCAACCTGACATTGATAGTACCCGTCGACAAGAATAATCTTGGTGAACCTTTCAAAACATGCTCTGGGAGATTTTTTTCAACCCACACAATGATATTAGTTGATTGTTTGTGTAGTTATTCAATGCTGGAGATATCTCCATATACACTTCCTCCTCAAGCCCCCATTAAGAAATACATTTTTATTGTCTTGTTGATGTAGAAGCTAATCCTTGTTGATAACTATGCCACTAGTGCAAATTTTTTCTAATAGCTGATTTAGTATGACTGAGTGAAACCTTTTGCTACAAGTCTAGCGTTGAACATTTTTATACTCCCATATGTTTTGTATTTGATAGTGAATACCCATTACTTCCCACAACTCTTTTCCCATATGACTGAGTTATGATCCAAGTTTCATTCTTTTTAAGGGCAAGAATCTCTTTTATGACAATCTTTTTTTCATGCAGGAATAAATAAGTCCTCTTAGATTGAATTTGAGATACACACATTATCCAAACTTTAAACAAAAGATTTGTAAGAGAACGACAATTTTCCAAAGGTCACAAATTTTTTTATCAGGTGTTTTGTGCATTTTTATGTTCCTTCTTTCTTTTAGTGGTCATGATATGTTGAACCAACCTTTGTGTTAATACTTGGGGTGTGTTTCATTGATTTCGGTGATTTGCATTCCTGTTTTTGTAGCTTGTCCTTGACATGCTCACTAGATTTTTCTTTATTTCTTTCTGGTGTTCAGAAAGAGTTCTTGGTTTCTGGTGGGTGCTGTGGGAGAATTTAGTTGTGTAGGTTCATTTTCATGTTGATTTGCGATAGTGGGGATAAGAGTGAGTTCATCAGGAATACAAGGAGTTGAGTTTGAGGTTCCTGAATGTGCCCCAAATCCTAATAATCTCTCCAACTCTCCCCTTAAATTTATATTTTGGGTAATATGATTGATTTTAAAAGAACGTGACATCCATGGAGCTATAGAATGCGTTACTTGAGTTTATACCACTTTCTTTTTTAGAGTATCTCACCAAGATGCATTTGATTGATCTTGGATCAAGTTTAGCCTGAGTGATTGATGTAGATGAACAAAATGCAATCCAACCAAAACCTTTAGTGGTAGGTTAGAGGTGACTGATTGAATGTGGGGTGGGATTTTATGAGTGTTGAGAGGTTGTTGAAATTTAGCTCTGCTGAGCATCTTATTTATGAGATAAGTGGATGTGAGAATTACATCTTCGTAAAGTATTTGGGTACATTGTTGGTGAATAGAATTGAACGAGCTACTTTGAGGAATGTCTATTCTTTCTCTCAACAACAAAATTTTATTGGGGTGTATCTACATAAGAGCATATATGAATGTTGTCATTTTTTGATAGTAGTGTTCTGTATTATCAGTTTGAGAATCTGAGTTTTGCTCCAAAATTTGGTGAGAATCTTGTTGTGGAAGACTTTAAAATTTTTGGTAGTTTCAAATTTTTCATTCATGAGAAAGATCTATTTGATTCTAGTATGATCATTAATGAAGGTGATAAATCACTTAGCGCCTTTTGTATTTTTTTTAATTTTGAGGGCCCTCATATATCATTATGAACCATGGACAAAAAGGATGTGTTGTTTTGTATTTGATGCTTGAGTACACTTGTCGAAAATGTTTACGAAGTTGGTAAGTTTCACGCTGATAAAAAATAGATTTTTTTTGCTGATAAATAAACGATGATACAATTTTTCAAGATAATAAAAATAGGATGCCACAACATAATTTGGCACTAATAAGAAACAAAACTTAGATGCACGACTTGACTCAGATGCTTGTGAGTGGCAAGACAGTCCTTTTGAAGTCGAACTCCTAATGAGCAGATAAAGTCCATGTTATATGTTAGCACTGCCAACCACCTTCCTCGAGTCAATCACTTGAAATTCATATAAATTATGGTAGAATTTAGCAACACAATTCATGTCACAAGTAAGTTTGTTAATAAATAGGAAATTGCAGTTAAGTTTAGGAACATAAAGCACAGATTGAAGAATAAGATTTTTTTGTTAGTTTTACCCTTCCTCTTCTTTCCACAAATGAAAGGAGCCATCTGCGGTTCAAACTGCAATATGGTGTTTGCAAAAATGGAAGGATTGGAAAGCAGTGATATCATTTGTCATATGATTATATGCTTCAACATCGCAGCTATCTAAGGCTGCTTTTTTTTTTGTTTAGAGCAAAAAGAGTAGATAGAAAATTGGCTTGATGTGCTAGGAGGCTGATAAAAGGTTCAGAATATTGTCTTAGAAGTCTTTATAGAGTTTCAAGCTGTTCCTTGCAAAAAAGAACTATGTACATGAGGCTCTTCTTCCTTTGATGCTATGTTTGCTTGATTTTCCCATCACCTTTGACATTGTTGGGCTTCCAATCTGCAGGCTTTCCATAATTTTTTCAATATATTCTTGCAGATGAGCAAACTTCCTATAATGTTCACACCACAACTTGTTTCTCTTTGATTTGTTATTTTGAGATGATTTGTGGATGTATAAAGCCGAGTTGTCACCATTTGATGTGGCGGGATTACCTGTCATTATGAGTTTTTTCTTGCTTTCTTTCCGTCATACTTCATCAAAGGCTTCATATATTGATGTAAGAGGTTTAGGTCTCATGATTCTTCCTCTAACTTCATCTAATTCTTTGTTGAGCCTAGAAGAAACTTGATGATTCTCTTTTTTTTTTAAATTGTTTTATAAAGAACAGAGTCTTCTGATTCATACATATCTAGTTGGAGCGAATATTTGGTGAGAGTATTGTGTATTGAGTAACATTCAACTCACCTTACGTCATGTCATGTATATAGTTTCAATGTCAAACGACTCATAGATATTGTCAATATTTGAATATGTTTCTCTTGTGACATTCAATATTTCTTTTGTTATTTTGTATAGTAGGACGTTTTTTGAATTTCTGTGGTCATGGAGTTGACAAGCCATGCATACCATACGATCTTCAAACTTTCATGTTGGTTATTTAGGATTAGTAATTTGTGGTGCATGATTTTCTTCAAGTGATATTATTTTTTTCTTTACCACAAATGTACATGAACACGAACTGAGACCATTGGACGAAATTATTGCCATGTAGCTTGTGATTGGTAATGCAAGAAGAAAATTCATATAAAGAAGAACCCAACATCCTAATTTCAAGTTCAGAAGTAACTTATGAAGAGGAAGTGCTAGCTTTCATGTCGTATTTGTTTGTCACAAGCTACATGGCAATGTGATTTTTAACCATTATTAATAACTCTGTCCCAACTTTTTGGGGTCAGCTATATGAATCTTAATCTTTGTATATATTTGCCCGCATTCTTTTGCCGAAATTTTGTTATTTGACCTTTACTAAGTTCACTCAAAATATATAAATCTGCTCATTTTATTATTGCATCTTCTGCTCTTTTTTTTTTTTTACAAGTCCATTTTCATGATGTTATCGTTAGATCACACCTACGACACCGTTCACCTCGTGCTCCATCGAGTTGACGCCCAACCCACCCGCCAAAATAGTTTGAATACTTTTGTTAAGCGTAAGGATAAAAGAGCAATTTAGTAATTTGTTAGTTATTATTGTGGGTGTAAATAAGGCTAATATATTTAGAATTGGGTTATGTGTGATTGTTGTCTTGAATTTTAAGGTTAGGGTTTGAGAGAGATCGTCTAAGCTCTCGAATTGCAGGTGTTAGGACTTGGGAGTAATCGCCTACCTCTCAAATTATAGGTGTTTATCTTTGATGTATTCGAGTTGTGTTATTTGTGTTGGTGAAATAAAATTATTTTTTTTGCCCTAATTCTTACGGAAGTTCCTATTAAATTGTTGTCAGAGCATTCAAGCCTTGTTCTACTGCTTTGCCTTTCTGAAATCGTTAAGGCCACCAATTAAAATTTTAGGAACCTCCCATCAGAAACAATTGTGATTCGACCTAGCTGGCAAGCCAATGAGATCGCGAAGTGCATGTGTCTCTGTCACGAGCTCTCTTCGTGAATCAGTCACGTGCTCGACCTAGATTGAAGAAGACGGGATCACGACGTACATTCATCTTTGTCACACCACCTGCTTGAAGGAATTTGGCGGTACAATCACGATTCCAGGTAGCTAGGAAACCAATGACGGGATTGTAGCGTATAGATTTCAGCCTTCATGTTCTAAAGTTTTCTTAGGAGTAATGGAGACAAAAAGTAGAGGTTTTGGAGGACAAATTAGAGAAAAGAGGTGAACCAAATCAAATATGAAATGGAGGAGGCGGAATGAACTGAAGTAGGCGAGAATGAACCGATGTAGGCGGGATCGAGCGAAGGAGTCGAGAATGGATTCAAGTGACAATATCTGGAAAGAATTGTGTGACATTTGGATGTTTAGAACAAGTGGCGGCAGTCGGAATGGGATAGCTGAGATTTGAGGTTGGAGAATATCGTTTAGAAGGATTTCGACCTATAACATGGAACCATGATGGTGGGAGCCTAAAGGAGGGCTTCATCCGACTGCTTTAGTGGCTTTTGCTGTGGCAACCTTCCGGGCGTATGGTGCTTCAGGAGTCTATGGGGACGGACAAGTTGATTATGGGGTGAGCCGAACTTATGGAAGAAGAGAAATCAAATGATCGAGGAAGGGAATCCAACCCCTTGCTTCATAGGTGAAACGAACTTCGATAGATGGAATTGGGGGGAGTAAAGTTAAACCCATGACTATGGCACTGTCTGTCTTGTGCTCCACTGAGTCGACACCGAGCGTGCAAAAATAGTTTGAAAACTTATGTTAGGCGTATGACTAAAATAGCAATCTAGTCATTTGTTTGTTATTATTGTGGGGTATAAATGAGACTAATGTGCTTTGGGTTAGGTATATGTGATTGTTGTTTTGAATCTTAGGTTAAGGTTTGCGAGACATGGTGAATTGTAGATGTTAGGCTTAAGGCTTGGGATAAATCGCCTTATTCTTGAATTGTAGTTGTTTATCTTTTATGTATTCGGGTTGTGTTGTTTGGTATTGGTGAAACAAAAATATTTTATTTTACTCTAATTTCTGCAGAAGTTCCTTTCAGCTATCTTCTAAGGTTACCTCTTTTAGTATCCTATATTTGATCATTTCTCATGCCATCATTTTTTCTTACTACAGCCTTTTAATATTTTAATTTTGGCCACACGCAATATAGTTATTTATGACTTATTTTTGTTCTGAATTTGATCCATATAGAATAGTTGTTATAAATATGCCTCTATAAATACTCCTGACAATGTTCTTTGGCAAACTGCCTTTATTTATATTCTTATTATTTTGTATATTATATCAAATTTTTGTAAGCTATCACATCCAAAAATCATAAAGCATTAAATCTGTCCCATTAAAATTCCATTTCATATATTTGAACTTTGCTTTACTCTTTTAGTGTCCTATGTTCTATTCTATTCTAAAACCTTCTTCATTCTAACTCGTATTTTTCAACAGATGGCTCTCCTATTAGAACTAACACATCTTGATAGCTCATGCTAAGTTTTCTGACTTCGAATATAATTTCTAAGAATTTCCATAATCAATGCAAAAAATCTACCAACTTTTTCCTTATCTTTGGCGTGACTTTGTTTTGGTAGAATTTTTTTTTTGGAACTCCATAAAGATATGTTATGATAAAGGATTGAAATGTTTTTAAATGAGAGAATTCTCTCCCATTAACCTAATATATAATTTATAAATGAAGGTATTTTCTTTGCTCACTGTGTTTTTTCTTTTATTATCGTAGCTAAACAATTGACTTATAATGGGTTGTCTTACATAAATTGAAATTGATTCTTCTATCTAATGCAATTTCTATTATTGTTTTTCATAACCTTTTCTCTTATCTCCATAGTATGACATTAAGCTTAATTTTCTAATAACGTTCACTTTCTTTATAAATAATTTTTTTCTTGAATATGGAACATGTAATACTTCTCCAATAATGTAACATCCTCTTTGTATTCAAGCTTCCATTAGAAAGAATTTATTTTAATATTTTTGAAAGTGATCCAGCATTTCTCATAACATTTCTAATCTTATCAAGTAGCTCATGCTGGCCTGAACTTTATCGTTATGCTTCCTATTTATAGTTAACTATAATATATGGATTAATCAATAGTGCAATTGATCATTTTGTTCATTATGTCATTCTAAAAGATTTTTCTTTCATAATCTCCCATTTAACAAATTTTCCAAATTTTTCTTTCCATCCTTGTCTTGTTATCTTTAACTATTATCATATTAGCTTTAGCTTTACTTTTAATGTAACTAAGTTACTTCTAATATAACTAGGGTAATCGAGGTCTATGGAACTTCTATTTGCTCTTAGCTATTCTATGTTTCTCTTTTTCCTTAATACCTAACTGTTATATAAATCATCTAAATTTACTACTTTACATTGTCTACTTGTCCCTTTACAAGGTTTTTAGTTTCCTTATAATTATTGTAAACTTTAGCAGTTTATATATAAGGAGGTGGTACTCGAATTGTTAGGCACATTAGGGGTGGTTGGAGCCTCGTATAATAGCCTCTGGCCATTCCTTTAAATCTATTTTTATATATACGTTCTGTAATATGTATTAGATTTAAAATTTTCAAATAACGAAAATGAAAATAGTCCATGATCAATATAATCAAAGTATGTATCACATTTAAGATTTAAGATTATAAATAGATTCTGTAATATGTATAAGATTGTGCAGAATGATATTCTTTTTTTTTGTAAGTAGGTATCGTGATCAATATGCAGGATGTTTGATACTTTTTGAAATGCCAATTATGAAACAACAATTACCTTTCGTGACTCTTTAATCTCACGAAAAGTTTCAGAGAAGCTCTTGTTCTCATTTGCTTTAATGTGCAAGTGAATGACTGAGGGTGTGATGGTGGTTAGATGGCGGGGAAATGAATGTATTAATTTAGAATCATTTAGTTCTCTCTGGCCATCAAAAAGCTGACTTGAGTCATCCTTATATTACTTCTGATGAGTGGATAGATAAAAAAAATTGCTCTTTTTCTTGTTCCAGGTTTTAATTTTTTCTATTCTATTTAGACGTATTGTTAGGATGATTGAATTCAGTTTTTATGAGGCATGAACTGTGGTACACGCGCACCATATGCAGTTGGCTTGATTGGGCTATTATTAATAGCCTCATTCAAATGTATTATCAAAACGAATTGCGAAATTCTGCTGTGAAAATGGATGTGCTTTCAATTCTTGTGTTTTGATTGAAACTCAAATTTAAAAATCGTTGGGTTCACTTCTGTTTATAGTTCAGTTTTTCACTTAATTTAAGCTCAGCATGAAATGGGAAGTCAACATGATATAGATATTTTTGTTGTTTGATATAGTAGAAATACATCTATTTAATAATAGTAAAAGCACATTTAATGGCTGTTTTGAATCACTTTTCTTTTTTATTTTTATTTTCTTATTTTGTTTTGTCTGTTTTACTTTGAAATAAATTATGTTTGTTTTTGGCTCTTGTTTTTGAAAGCACTCAAACATGTTGTTTTGAGTG
>NEWO01001146.1:112383-129998 GCA_003013225.1 Phalaenopsis aphrodite
TAGCTCGTTGAATAAATGTCAGTGCTAGGTTATTGAAGCAGGGCAAAAAATTGTCTGCACATTTTGAAAATCCTTTAAAAATTACGGCCATCAATGATGTCTTAAATGGAAATATTATTATTAAAGAGCTTCTACTCTAGTTCTATCTATGCTCCTTGGTTCTGAGGTTATATGCCTTATATTCATGTTTGACAAGTTAGACCTATGGCATACTTCAACAAAATATTCGCTAGCAGATTATGCAGGATTGGGTTTGAAATGATCTTGTGCCCTTATTTGTAACTCTTTTTGTTCAGCTTATTGTAATCAAAATTGTGCCCTACTTTCAATTAATAAAATATTTTTAATGAATTGCTATCCTTCAAGAAAAAAAAAATATTTAAAATATTTTCTTCATTTTTTTCTACCTGTTGTAAAATGATAATGTGTCAGAATGAGTGACTAAAACATTCGTTAATATGATACATAAATACTTGTTTCATTTCATGAGAAACGTGGAGTTTAATGGAAGGAACACTCTTTTTGTGGAGTTATAAAGTCTGCGGGTTGACAATTTACTTTCTTTTAACGGAGAAACTTGAAAAACTGTATGAATTAATGGGATTGGTTCTAATTTATTTGGGATATTTGTCACTAACATATACAATTTAATGTTACCATAGTTGGATTTGTTAATACGTATTGTCCTAAGACTAGAAATGATGGTGCGTGATTTCTATCATATAAGTAGCTTGGTATTGAAATCTACTAAATATGTTGTAATGGACATTAGATAAGTTGTATAGAGACATCATGAATATGGTAGCATAGAAAATCATTCTATAAGGTAAGGTAAGATGAAATCCAATAGTTAGGAGTTCTTTTTATGAAGCTGAATTAGAAAAATGAAGTTGAATTTTTAACTATCCAAAATTTTTTCAGGATCTAATGAAGTTGATGATAGGTTTTAATTAAAGACTTGAAATAGAATGAAACATACCGGGTGAACTTTCTTTCTTTTTAATCATTTGTTGTGGGCGGTACAAAACACTTTTTCTTATCAATTAAACAATTTGTTGGAGCCTTTTTTCTCATTTTGTTGTAATTAGTCCTCATAATTAGTCTATCAAACTGGATTCTATCATGGTGAACTGCTTGATTTGTACCTAAAATTTAGTGATGGTTTTTTTCTCTGTTGCCGTTTCATTTGACAAAAATTGGCGGCTCTTTTAGCAATTTCTAGAAAATACCGCAACAAAATAGAAGGGATAAAACTAATTACGGTGGCTGTGGTGATGATAATGATGATATCAATTTTATTGATTTAGCTGATTTTCCATCAATTTGTGCATAATTTTTTTTTCTTCATTCTCCATAGGTGATAGTGGAGAAAGCACATAGAAGCGACATCCAATGTGTTGATAAGCGCAAGTAAGTTCTGCATTACAGCATCATGTATTATGCCTTATATGGACAACGTAGATTAAATCCGACATTGCTTTGTTTGGAAAGAAATTGTTGAACCTTTTTTTTTTTACTATACTTTTCAAGATTATAATTTGTTGATTCATAAAATATTGTGCGGGATAAGCTATTAAATATATATCATTGGATTCCGAGTGCAGATACTTAGTTCCACGTGACTTAACTATAGGGCAGTTTGCTAGTGTTATCCGCAAGAGAATCTGTTTACCTTCAGAGAAGGCCATGTTTTTGTTTGTGGACAATATTCTTCCAGCCACAGGTACTGTAATGGAAATGTGTAGACTTTGATATATTAGTTTATTTCAAATTATTTAGAAATGAGAAAGATGATGAGGTCTGGAGGTTTTCGGATGCATTACTATGACTTGCTGAACTAGCCTTCCCTTCATCATCAAAAGGATAAATGAGTGCTAATATAAACTCTATGTTTCAGGAGCATTGATGTCCGAGCTCTACAATGAGAAGAAAGATGAAGATGGTTTTCTCTACTTTGTATACAGTGCAGAGAACACTTTCGGCAGATGTTATCAACAATATGGTGATTCTATTTCTGAGTTCTGCAGTTTAGTTTGCTTAACTTGAAGTGATTTGTTTGCTTAACCGTTTTGGTTTTGCTTGTATTCATGCTATATTCATGTTGTTTCATAGAGTAGCTTTGTCAAAAATGTAATTGTACAGGCAACATCATTCTGTAAATAATTTTGTCAGTCGCTGGATCTATCCTTCTACTTTCAATAGTAGCTCTGCGTCATGTAGAATTTACAAAGTGGTTCCCTAGGTCTATGATGTAAATATTAGGTGTTCATCCTTTATGATGTTTTACAAAATAATTTGACTTGTTAAATGGCATTACTTTTAGCTGAGTAAAGCTAAAAGCTTTTAGTTTCTTTTGGTAGAGCATATAGAATGTAAAGGGAAACAAGATGGTGTAGGGCCTAGGTTATCTTGTGAATATTTTTGGATAAAAAGCTTCAAAAGATGTCGATGAAGATCTGCAAGCAAGGGATTAGAGTTTAAATGAATCTTCTAGGGGAAAATTATGGTTAGCCATACAAGGTATAGCCAAAAAACAGAAAATCCTAGATTTGATTTTGACCTTTTGTGTGAAAAATGTATATAACCTCCAGGCATGAAACAGGTTGGAAATCCTAGATTGGGATGTCGAGATCGTGTCTAGAAAGTTTCGTGAACTTTTGTAGAGTTTTCAATCTATTTTCTAGATTTTAAAGAATAGGCCATACAAGAATCTAATATAATAGTAGACTTGGATGGATATATAGCTCTAATGGAGAGGCTTAAAGCTTGAATAAATTGGGAAAACTCAGTAGTGATAGTAAAATGTATCTAGATAAAATATAAAGTATTTCACAGTATTGCAAAAGGTTTAAGCTGTTTAGTAGCTAATGAAAGAACTCTAGGTAACGTGATCTTGGCCAATCACCTTAAAGTGGGGTTTGCTTGGATTTTGTGGGAGATTTAGAGAAAAATTATTGGGAGATAGAGGATTGAAGAGTAGGCATTTCACAACAAAAGTTTTGGATATCACATCAATAAAAATTAAAAGCAGGAGGATATTTAAAATAAAACTTTATAACTCAATAAAATAATATAGTGATGGAATATAATTAAATTTTCACCTCTTTGGGTTGGCCACCAAACCTCTACCATCCTTCATTCAACCAAAAATAACAAATAATTTATTACAATAACCCTAATACAATTATTAAAATAGATTAAATACTAGAAGATTGGGGCAACCATTTCTTTTGAAAGAAGAAAGAGGGGAACAGACCCTTTAAGGCTTAGAAACCTTAAAAAATGTATTGAATTAATTAATTATATAAATTTGTACAACAAATAAATAATAACTCATAATTTAAATTAGTTTTACTAAAAAAATTAGAAATTTAAACCCTACTCTAATTTAAAATTTCTAAAGTTTCATACAAATTCATAATGCTAAGCTGAAGTATAGTATTTCAAAATATAAAAATTTAAATATCAGTAAACATTTAATTAAAAGACTTTTTTTTTTTCATACTGTTTTTAAGATTGGGCTAGTTTGTTTGTTGCCCGGCTTATTGTGATTGGATTTTATGTTGCATGATTTCATTTGGCTCTTAAAAAAATCTTTAATAAGTTTGGGTGTCTTCTTCTCCGAGTCAGTTTTAAATAGTCATGTATCATCTATGGGTAGCTTATCTATCTAGCTCACTAGAAATTTGTGCTCTTCACCGTCATTATTTGGTATTGCATCTCCCAGGATGTGTTCCACTGCAAGGCTAATGGGAAAAATGCCCATCTACATTTAAATATTAACTCCACTTATGAAATGATTAGTCTCAAAATTCTTATGAAGCATATCCCTAAAAATGTTAGTCCATAAAATTATGTTTATTTTATATTGCAATTCAACATAAGATTAAGCCTTTTACAAGTATATGACAATTCAACATAAGAAATGCCCATCTACATTTAATAAGTACTTATGTCCAATTTAAAACAAATGATCTTATAAACACCCTTTTATAATCTCTTATAGATAGAATCTTTTTCACTAAATCAATATGTTTAATGCTATTTTACTCTTTTTTTAATGATGTTATGTAATCTAATAACATTTGAAGAGAGATAACTTGGATCATGTTGCAATGGGTCGCTGGATCAATCTTTCTACTTTTAATAGTAGTTATGTATCATGAAGAATTTTTAAATTAGTTCAATATGTCTCTGTTTTATCTTTTATGAAGTTTTACATGATAATTTGACTCTGTAAATGGCATCACTTCTTGTTGAATAAAGCTAAAAAATTTCTTCTTAGAGATACATGGTTTCCATTGGTTGACCATAGCATGTAAAGGGCCTAGCTTCAAAAGATGGTGAAGGGTCTAACTTATCTTGCAAATATTTTTGGATAAAAGCTTCAAAAGATGTCTAGGAAGATTTGCAAGCAAGGATTGAAGTTTAAATGAAGCTTCAAGGGGACAAATTATGGATGACCTTACAAGGTGTAGCCTAAAAATACAAAACCAAATATTTGATTTTAGCTTTTTGTGTGAAAATATATATAAACTCCACTCATGTAACAGACCAAAAATCTTAAACTGGGGTGTCGACATGGTCTAGAAAGTTTCGTGAATTTTTGTAGAGTTTTCAAACTTTTTTTCTAAATTTTACTTAAAGAATAGGGCAAACAAGAATCTAATATAATAATAGACTTGGATGGATGCTTAGCTCTATTATAGAGATTTAAGGCATAATATTAAAATGTGTCTAGATAAAATATAAATTTTTCACAGTTTTGCAGAAGGTTTAAGCAGGTTAGTAGCCGATGAAGGAAGACTTGGTTAGATTGGACCTAATCTTGACCAATCACTTTAAAGTTGGTTTGTTTGGATATTGTGAGATATTTAGAGCGAAAAAATTATAGGGAGTTAGATAATTAAAAATTAGGCATTTCACAACAAAAGTGTTGGATATCACATCAATAAAAAATAAAAGTTCTAGGATTTATAAAAAAAAAAGTAGAACTCACCAAAATAATATGGTGGTGAAAGAAGAATTTGTGCCTTTTTAGGATGGCCACCAAGCCTCAGTCTTGTATGAAAATTCAATAAAATTATTTCAATCAACCATCCTTCATTTAAAAAAAAATTAAAAATAATTTCTTAAAATAACCTTAATACAATTATGAAAATGGATAATATGTGAGAAGATAGAGGCAACCGGTCATTTTGAAGAAAAGGGAAGAGGGAAGCTAACCCTTTAAGGCTTCAAAACCTTAGATAAAATTTTCAAGTAATTAATTATATAAATTTATACAACTAACAATTAATATCTCATAATTTAAATTAATTTTCCTAAAAAAAATTAGAAATTTAAAATTTCTAAAGTTTCATAAATGTTCATAATGTTAAGTCGAAGTATATTCCTTACAAAATAAAAAAAAAAATCAATTCAAGTATAGTTTTAATTAAACTTGTTTTTTTCATACTTTTTGATTGGGCTAGTTTATTTGTTGCTCAACCTTTTGTGATTGGATTTTATGCTAGATGATTTCATTTGGTTCTTAAAGAAATCCTTAATAAGTTTGGGTGTTATCTTCTCAAGTGGGCTTTAAAAACTCATGTATCATCCATGGGTAGCTTATCTTCTACCTCATTGGAAATTATCGCTCTTCACTATCATTATTCGGTGTTGCATCTCTCAGGATGTGTTCCATTGCAAGGTTGATGGACAAAATGGCCATCTACATTTAATTGCTCACTCCACTTGTAAAATGCTTAGTTTCCAAATTCTTTTGAAGCATATCCCATAAAAATGTTAGTATATATTCAATATTATAATTATGAGTTAGATGCATGTTATATGGCAATTCAAGAACATATACATTAGCTATATGTTTCATAAGATTAAGCCTTTTAGATTTTAAAGTTTTTTTTTTCAAATTTAGAACAAATCATCTAATAATTTCCCTTTTTATATTCTTTAATAGAAATCATTTCGTTTACTAAATGAATATATTTAATATCTTTTTATTCAATTTTTTTTTTAATAATGTTGTGTAATCTAACAGCATATGAAGAGAGATAACATGTATCAAAATGTTGTGTAACCCTTACAGTCTTAGTACTTTCAAGAAAAATTGTGCTTATCATGGGGGGTACATTATATAGACTATTACAAGATATAAAATAATTTATTTTGTAACCGTTCCTAAACCTAGCTTTTTTTAGTATTAAGATTTAGCTCTAAAGTGGGTATAATGACAAATTGGTAAATAATATGCACGAACTATCTAGCAATAGCTAGTCTAATCCTAAGAAATTGAAATTCGACACACTTACATCTCTTAAGTAACCATTAGGATAAGGTATATTATTAATTATTTTTTAAATATTCTCTTCCTATAGATCATGATCCTTCAGAAAGAATATTTAAGTTGTGTTAGTGTTGTATCTACCCTTCTAGCAATTGATGATGTTTTAATTATTCTTGGATGTGGATTCAATGAAAATTTTAGTGTTGGGGATAATAATTAGGGGAGAGTTGTGTTAGGTCTAAAAGTAGACTTTTGGGACTAGAGAATGCATGTTGTTGTAATTGTGGTTACTAATTTCTTTAAAGTATTCAATCATTTGGTCACAAGCATGTATTCAAGCATTTGGTTACAGGATAGGCCTCAATGTTTCTTTCATTTTTATCCAAGGTAGGATATATCTTCTAGCCATTTTTCTCTGCTAAGAAAATGCAACATTAAATGATTGCATTGCCCACAAGCTTCATTGTAGCAAATGTTATTTTCTAATAATCATTCATCTAGCCACAAACAATGAAAGTATTCATTTGGATAAAGCCATGCAAGGAATTTGTTGTTATTGTGAAGCTTGTCAAATGTTTCCCTTAATAATCCTAGTGGGGTTACTAAAGTCGCCATGATTCCTCGCTTGATTCTCTATTCTCAAGGGATTCTTATGTCTTTGATTGTGTTTAGTATACAGACTTCTACATAAAAATGCTTAAAAGGGATGCATTGTATGGTTGCGATAGATGATGTTTTCATCTTAAAGTTAATCAGATTAATTAATGGTTTTTACGATTTAGACAATTTCATATGTCATTTTAAATGATAAAGGGGGTGAATTGATATTGTTCTAACGAGAATTGAGTACTATAATTATTGAAAGAAAACATGCGACTTTACATAAAAGTTTAAGAAACATATTCAATCAATTAACGCAAATAAGCTATGATTACAATGCCTAATTAGTTTAATCTAAAACAATATTTGATAGGATTCTTATATTTTGTTTTATATTAGAGATAAAATGACCTTAAATCGTTTTGTAAAATTCACTCTTTCTCACTAAATTTATGTTCTAATCATGTAATTTCTAAGGATAGGTTAATGTAAAAGCCTATCTCAATTTGGTGGGTCTAATTATTTATAGGAATGCCATTAAATTTATAAAATTAGTTATAAAGAAATAAGATCTATTAAATAATTAAAAATTTACCACATAACAGAAGAAATATTATAAAAATATTTATCCAGTTTTCAACAATAAAAAAACATTCCCTATATTAGCTCCTCTTCAAATTTTACCTCTTCCTTCAAACTTGACCTTTGATACTAAAATTTGGTGGAGGGCCTATAATTTATTTTGAAGTGATAGAGAATTTTTAGATAGGAAGCCTTACAAAATTAAGGAATGGATGGAAGCAAGGAGATATGATTTGGATGAAGGGAACAATAGAGGAACTCAAATTAGGAATTAGTTATACAAGGTGTAGACTAATATTAATAACAATAATAATAAAAAAAACCTAGATTTGATTTTAGGATTTTGTTAGAAAAAATAGTCAT
This sequence comes from Phalaenopsis aphrodite, assembly GCA_003013225.1. Taxonomy (NCBI): domain Eukaryota; kingdom Viridiplantae; phylum Streptophyta; class Magnoliopsida; order Asparagales; family Orchidaceae; genus Phalaenopsis; species Phalaenopsis aphrodite. The sequence goes on from NEWO01001146.1 coordinate 120,215, forward strand.
AGCCTCAAGACTTGAAACAACTTGCAAATATTAGATTAGAATGGTTAGAGATGCTTTGGAAAGTTTAATAAATTATTGTATAGTTTTTATAATTTTTGAATTTTAATTAAGACTAGGACATGTAAGAACAAATATGGCAACGAGCTTTGGATGGATAATTAAACTTCTCGGATGGGGTTTAGGCTTGAGAAGAATTAGAAAAAAAAAGCATGAATTATAATAAAGTGTGTCTAGATTAAATGTGATGCTTCTCATAACTTTTCAAGGAAAGTAGCAAAAAGAACAAGACTAAGTCAAGTTCCTAGTTTTGGTTGTCCATTTCTAAGTGAGTTTATGCTAGAATTTTATTGGAGATTGAAGAGTTAAAATTACAGAAGGTAGATAGTGAAAATAGTAAGACTTTCATAAGAAAAATATAAGGTTCCACATACGTTGGCATAAATTTTAGCACATTTTTTATGCCATTGTCTTACAATATCTTCCTAGGGTTTGATTCATTTCCTTGCGGAGGAACACACTAAATTCAACAAAGTTAGGTCTGGCATCGCACTACCAGGGTTTTTTCCCTAGTGCCATGATACAATACAAATTTATGTGATTTACTTGAGTAATTTTCATGCTTTGCTGTTCTTTTATGATGATTTCATGCTAGAGAAAGGTATTTAGTAACCATGACACCTGTGTGCTTAGACGCACCACGCCTGTGCCATAGTCTCAAGAATGCAACATGCCCGCTATCAGATACCACGTGCCTGCACTTAGACACAACACACCCATGCCACCTTGTGGCACGCTCACACCACCCTGTTGTGCACTCACACTTATCTTCTAAGCATATAATACACCCTTACATATGCACGTGTACTAGCGCCCTGCTCTGTAGAGAGTCTTAGTACAATAGGTTTTGAGACACTTTTAGCACCTGAAATATACATAGAAAGTTATTCAGAATTAGAAGAGGACTTGGACAATTGTGTTCACCTCATTTTTGGTGAAGATCAGTCGGTATTTTGCTCGTCAAACAACTCCAATTAGACTGACATATTACCTTTTCTTTTATTTCATATGGTCGAGTTCCTCGAGTATCGAAGAGACTTGGGCTTATTCTTTAAACAAAGTTAGCTAACTTCAAATTTCATTTTATTGACAAAATAATAGTTTGCAACTTGGTAACTATACTCCTTTTAGCATATATGTAAGAAAATTTTTTAATGGAAAAATTTACTCAAATCAGCTCCGCTCCATCTCTGAGGGAGCTCCTTCCCAACATAAGACTTTACCTTGTAAGCTTCCGGATAATTTGTTTGTTGATTATTTACAGGCCACTCCAAGTTTGATCTAGTTTTTTGACCACCTGTTCATGAGGAGCTGTGATGGCTTTCTTCAGAATTAAACCTCCTAGAATGAAGATGTTCTCTCATAAGTTCTTTTCAATGCATCAAGTCATTCACCTCTTAACTTCTTTCTGTTGAAGACCTGAGTTGGTTCGCTTTTCTTCCATGAGATCAAGAGCTAGCATTGCTCTCTCGTTATTAGCTTCCAATCACTCAGCCATCTCTCTTCTGTGAACAAAGAAGATCTGTTGATCCTTTGGCCGTGATGAATGTCATTGTCGAAGTTGTTATTCGAGTTTCCTAAAGGACAAACGGTAGCAGATCCATCAAGTTCCCTTTTGCTTCTTCAAGCTTCTTTCTTAAAAAAATTAGAATGATCTTATTAGCTTCTTCGACTTGCCCATTAGTTTGAGGGTCATGAATTAAAGAAAACTTTAGATCAATCCTATAACTTGCATAGATGTTTTTCACTCGTCTGCAAATCACATCTCATTGTTGGTGATAATCACAAACGACAATCCATATATGCATATAAGATTCTACCAAATGAAATTTCAAACTGCCTCCACAATAATTTGAGTGAGCGTTTTAGCCTCAATCCCGTTTGAAAAGTACTCTACCTCAACAAAAGAAACTTTCATTGGCCGTTTGATGGAGGAAAAGGCCCGAAGATGTCCAATCCTCAAGTCATTAACAACATAGGGCTAGCGATCAACTAAAGATTTTGAGTTGGATGATGATGCAAAGGTGCATACTTCTGACACTACTTGCATTTCTTAAATAATTCCTCCACATCCTTCAGAAGTTTAGGTCGAAAGTACCCTTGTTGCTGCATCTGATAGGCAAAAGTCTTACCTCCAGTGTGACATCTGCTTTCACTAGAATGTAATCCCCGGAAGACGTCTTATGCTCCATCTTCTTCTAATGACCTCAAGTACATTGAAGTGTGCAGCCTTGATCTTAAAATGACGAGTTTGTAACATCTTTTAATATTTTTCTAGTCTCCACATAGAAGACGTATGGATCCATCCAACTTTTGCTCGATTGACTGTCGCCTCCATGGTCTTAGGCTCCACAATTATCGTCAAGTAAGCCATTGAGGCATCCTGCCTAAATAGGCGCATTTGAATAGAATATCAATGACATAATTTTCCTCTTGACAGACACACTCGATCTAAAAGTTTCTGAATCTTTTTATCTGTTTCTCTGTCATAACGAGGTATTTAGCCATTAATTCATCTTTGACTTCGAACTCTATGGTAACTTGACTTGCATCAGCAACAAGTCTGGTTTCACTAATAAATCATGAGTGCCCATTTCATGCGTTAAACAAAGCCCAACAAGCAAAGCTTCGTACTTCGCTTGATTATGTGTAAAATCAAAGTTCACCAAAATTGATTAATAAAGGTGATCACTAGTTGAACTGCTTAAAGCTAGTTCTAGCCAGTGGTCGACCCAACTAGTAATTACGTGTATTTTAAATCTCCAAAATCTTGCCAGAAAATATGTTCCAAATTATGTCTAGTAGCTAATGTGAACAAATTTAATGACTTATGAATTATATAATAATTTTTTACACTATGGGTGCTACACAAATATACGTCTGGTTTCAAGTAATATAGAATTTTACTAAAAAACTCCAATATTAATCCCACGAGGAAAGTAGTAACTCTTAAAATCAACTTACAAAATTTTTATTTAAATTGAAAATTAAACAGATAAGAGGTCTAAAATGATATGTTTACTAAAAATTACTACTAAAAAGTTAAAAAGAAAGTAACAACTAAATGTAGCAGCTTAATAACATATAATAATAAGTTTGGATATTATAGAAAACATTTCCCCTTGAAAAGAGATTATAACCTATGTAGGATTCAAGTGATTTAAGACAAAATTGATGTATTGTGACAAATAGAAGCATACCTTATTCTTTACCCCCTCCCGGTGCCAGCAAAGAACATTGGCTAACTTAAGGTAGATTCCTTAACATCTCGATTCTGCATTAAAACTATCTAGCCTCTCACCTCTAGATGTCCCTAAGCCTATGCCACTCTGATGGTTGAATCCTAGTGTTAGAGTACTAAACCTTAAGGTAAATTGATAAGAATCTAGCCTATTACTCTAGAACTAACCAATTCTATGTCCATCAAAATGTATCTCCATTTTTATTTGCACTCTCCATTAGGTGATCTCTATGGCTCTGCCTAGAATGAAGTGTGGTATCCACTAATTTGGTGAAATCATAACCCTCCTAGGTCGTTATGTTTCTCAACGTATTTTAACCTTATAAGTGGCATGTTTGTAAAGTAAATGAAGATTCGGTGAAAATACCATCACAATTTTTTAGAGTAAAAAGAAGTATTTAAGTCATTTTCATCCCATAAGATTTGAAATCAAAGTCTTACAACAAAAACTTAAACACAAATACAAAATACCTAATGTCTTCTCCCCACGTAAACTTCTGGAGTTTCCTTAAAGAAATGTCCTAATTTCTTCACACTAAAACACACTCACACTTGCACATAAACACAAAATATGAAGACCCTAATTAATTATTGCCGCCCAATTGAAGTTTTTGAGGCTTCAAAAGGTCTCTAAATTTGGCAAAATTATTCTCATTTAGTAGAAAACAGAAAATAACCAAGGTTTGTTTCAAACATCCCTCCAAAATTCGGTCAATTTCAATGTATCTTTTCAAAAGGTAGTTATTGACGCTATAACGCCAATCCCGCTAGACTGGCGCTATTAGCCCCAAGGGTGGCGCTATAGTGCCACATATATCTGCCCATTTTTACTCCATTTTTCCCTCATTTTCCTTCGATGTCCCTTCTAAGTAGCTGAAACCAAAAACATGAAAAATAATTTCCTTTAAAGTACAATATCATAAAATATATACATAAAATGCTTATAAAATATGCACTAAAAATATGTTATTTTTAGGTGGATTAATTCCCTTAGACTTAAACGTTACTTGTTCTCAAGTAACTCCATATACTATATAAAATTTTATAACCTGTGGTAGGAAATTTAACATAAAGACTTCTATAATTTCTGCTTTATAAATGCTATAGTGAAATTTTCAGAAAAACTTTTAACAACTCAGGTTAAAAACTAAAATACAAGAATATTTGACACTAAAGTTTAAAAGTTCTGATTTTCTATTTATTTCAAAAATAACTGCAATTTATCATACTTAAGATACTTAGAAGAATTACCAGAAAAAGAATTTCATAAGAACTTTATTAGTAAAAGTGTTATTACTTATAAGTCTAAGTTTGAAATGTAACTAAGTTTTTTTCTTTAAGATGATTCAAGTTGAGCCAATTTTTTATTAGGCATCTCTTTTTCCTTTTTTTAGGATCATTTTCGATCCCCTATATATATATATATATATATATATATATATATATATATATATATATATATATATATATATATATATATATATATATATATATATATANTATATATATATATATATATATATATATATATATATATATATATATATATATATATATATATATATATATATATATATATATATATATATTTATGTCATGTGAGGATTATTATATCTCGATAGTCTTTAATGATTTTGAACTCTATTATTTTCCTCTTAAAGTTAAATAAAATCTCACATTTCTTTATTTTAACAAATGTGTATTAGCTTTGAAGATTTTTCATAACGTTACAATTCCTTCTTTTCTAATATAATTTATGATCCTTAATATTTCCAAAAAATACAATTTTCATTACTTTAAATTACAAAAACATAACTCTAAACCCTTCATACTAAATATCTTAATTCTAGAATTAACATTCATTGCTAAAAACTTTTATTTAGGATTCTTACAACTTTCATAAAATCAAAAATATAGTTTTCTAAAGTTAACGCTAGATACCACAGGTTATGTTAAAAATAATTTTGAAAAAATATAATTCCTTGAAGAAAAATTAAGTTTAGTTTAAAAAGAATTTTCTTCCATCCCCCAAACTTAAATTTTTTAAACTAATTTAAAGCAGAAAAGTTCATAAAGAAAGAGAAAAAAAATTAAAATTAAAAACAGGGAATTAGTGCAGGTACAAGTAGTAAAGACAAGTACTGAGTAGTGATAAACATAACATTAACATGCATAACAATAAAAACATAAAATAGATACTACTCTAGCATTTAAACTGGAGCAAAAAATAAACAATAAAACTAACAGTTTAACAGAAGCAATCAAGAAAAGAAACTAAATACAAGCACACTCCAACACAAATACAACTAATCACTAACACAATAAAGTCCAAATATTCAAACACGTCAAAGGCAAGAAAGAAAACAACACACTACACATCAACATCTTCATCATCTCCAACATCATCATCACCATCATCTTCATTACCATCTCCCAAATCTATATCCTCATTTGTCTCAAAAGGCCGATATGGAGTGAAAATGGGGCGAGTTGGAAATTCCACAGAATGATCACCCCCATGTATCTCATCTTAGCCTCATTATTGGCAAATTCATACTCAGCCTTCCTCAATATAATATTATCACTATGATACAAGTGAGATTCAATGCCTTTTACTTGATTTTGTAAGGTTATGATATCTCCTTATCGAATCATCATTTGTACCATAACAGATTCCAGAGAAATATTATCAGAAATAGATTGTCTAAGTGTAGAAGCAGGAGTAGAAGTAGAAGCTGAAGAAGAAGGTATGTTAACTCATGTCCTAGGTCTAGTCACAAAAGGTCTCTCATGTTTTTATAAGTTTGCTTTTCCAATGGCTTTATGTGATGGAAAATTTTCTTCCCAAGTCTCATACTTCACACCAGATTCAACACACAATGTAGTAATAAGAGCAGAGTAGCCCAAACCTCCTGCAGTTCCTCCTCTCAAGGAAACAAGCACGTTTGTATAAATAAGGGAGTCGATGTTAATTGGTTTCTTCATCTGAATACAATAGTTTAAAGTGGCTCTCTCACGAGTTACCTCACTGACATGATTGTTAGGAGTAATCTATCAGATATGAAATAGTGTCATGCACGAGAATGAACATTAAGTTTCAAGAAAGAAAAGTTCACCCGTCATCCATTTTTAATCTTTCACTCCATTTCTAACAGGTAAAAATCCCATAATCTCATCAAATTCATCATTAGTAGGATGAGACTCAGAAAAGCAGATCAGAACATTATGCAACTTGTATATGTGGTTAATACGAACATAACAAATATCCACATATTACCCTCGTACAAAAAACAAATCATCAGATTCATTTGACAAGTTAGCATAAAACTTTCGAACAACTAAAATTACAGTTATAGCAGTGAAAAAACAAAAGTTTTCCCACTGTCGCTCTGCAATTAAGTATTCAATTGTTCCGTCATGACGTAAAAAACTGTGTTTTGCAATCAATTGCTTCGATTGCAGATTAGCGTACCTCTCTCGTGCCCTTGCACGGAAAAACTTATCGGAATAAAAAGTTGTTTTTTCTTTTCCTCTCTTCATTTTAGGAGCCATGATTAATCTAAAAATTTTCAAGATAAATTCCAAAAATCACAAACTCAACTTCAAAAGGCTCCTAAAAACACAATCTAAGTATAAATAATCATTCAAACATGGATTTCACACAATTTTTTATCAAGTTTTAAAAATTTTTGCCTAATCCACAATGTGGATGAAATCCTTTTTCAAATCAAAATTTTTCAAAGTCAATGTGAAGATCTTACCCAAAGATGAAGAAATCCAAAGTTATGAGGCCTAACTTCAAGCCAATCAAGCACAAAATGAAACCCTAGGGGAACAAAATGAGAAAAAATGGTGGAAGGAGACAAACCAAGGTTGAAATGGCAAAATCCGTTGGTTCAGGCTCTTAAAATGACTCATGGGTTATTTTGGCGCTATAATACCCTGCATAACCTGATGAATAGCACTATAGCCCTTATAAGTGGCGCTATAGCACCATTTATACCCATCTAGATTTTAAAGATTTTTTATATTTGAAAAGGAAATAGAAAATCTATGATGTAGAAAGACTATTCTTCAAGTTTTAACGACCACTTTTATAGTTATTGAGCTCATCGTCATCCTAAAATTTCAAGTTCGCAAATTCTAATATAAATACATAAGACAAAATTTTCTCAACAAAACAGAACTTTTTTCTTATATTAATTATAGGTTCAATACATATGACACAAGCACATAAACATCATCAACTGTTCATACAACAAAGAAAATAAAAACAACACTAAGTCTTAATACAAATATGATAGCACATGGAATCACATAACACTAAAATAGAAATATCTATATAAAAACATTCTTTAGGACCACTCATGATCAGTGGTGATATTCTCTATTCCACTCACCAAACAACTTTAATCGTAGGAATGTTACAAATGTGCATGAGAAGATTACTTAGCAAACTTATCATCGATCCACTTGTTGGTGTTATACATAATCACTTGAGTATCTTGGAAATAAGTCAAAATATTGAATTNTATATAAAAACATTCTTTAGGACCACTCATGATCAGTGGTGATATTCTCTATTCCACTCACCAAACAACTTTAATCGTAGGAATGTTACAAATGTGCATGAGAAGATTACTTAGCAAACTTATCATCGATCCACTTGTTGGTGTTATACATAATCACTTGAGTATCTTGGAAATAAGTCAAAATATTGAATTGTAGTTTTAACTACCAATCCATATGCTCGTATTGGTAGAACAACTTTTCTAACTTGTCTGCAGAAGAGAAATCTCACCTTCAATCTTCTCAAGTTTTCAATGATTGGCTCCAGACTTAATGCAAGATATCCATTGAAGTAGGTTTGAACAACCTTATGCACCAATTTCTTATCTTCAAATCACCCATTGTCATTACTCTCCTTGATCTCTCTAATGAAATTCCCACTCTCAAATTTCTTTAAAATACTTAGCAATGTCATAGGGATACTTCAAATCCCGTCCTAAGAAGTTTTATATAGAGGAACAAGAAAGGAAACCGAATATGTGGCAGTTTAAAGGAGTTATTCGATTTGTGGCGCTATAGCGCCAAACCAATATATTAAATTCTTAAATTTCTTTCTTCCACACTTTAAATCCTTTAATATAATAATATTTTGTGCCAAAGAAATTTTATAAGACTCCAAAAAACCTCATCTCTGTTGGGCAGCTCAATGAGGGTGGTCATTCAGTGGTGTTCTCAGATAGCACCTGGAAGGTTACCAAAAGAGCATTAGTAATGACTCAGGTTAAGAAAACTGACACACTATATATGAGTACAGGTTCACTCAGGCGTTGACACATGAGTCAGAGGTGCATTATGGGGAAGAAGAAGAATGTTCATTTCCTAAAAAGTGGCAGAGCGCCAAAGGCAGGAAAACCAGACCTTGTACAGACAAATGGTGGAGAAAAACAGAGTTATGAAGAAATCTTGCAAGATAAGAGTTCGAGCAAGTGGGAATGACCAAGAAGAAGGAGACGTATTCCCTGTCAGGGAATCAGACTTGAGAGCTGACCAAGAAGGAGGAGATGGATTTTTTACCAGGAAATCAGACTTGGGAGCTAGCAGAACTTCTATCAAGGAAGAAAGCATTGCACAACAAGTGGGTGTACCGGGTGAAGACCGTGTTTGGTGGCAATAAGAGGTACAAGGCTGGACTTGTTGAAAAGGGCTTTCAGCAGGGGCAGGATATTGCTCATGCTGTGGGAGTTGTAAACAGATATAAGAGTAACCCAGGAAAGAGATTGGTGGTACGAGGCTATATTGACGGTGATATGTCAACTGAGGGTGTTACTCATGAGAAGCTGAAGTTGTGCTCAACTTCAGCTGGCCTTCTGGCATGAAAACATGGGCTTCGAGTTGCAGAGGTGGAGGATATCATGTTTGAGGAAAAGGACGGTATATCTAGGAGAAGATGCAGCTAGTAGGTGATGCATTCGGTGTCCTAGTCTCCAAGTGGGAGAATTGTTGGGTAATGAGGAGATCCGGTTCACCAAATTTAATTAGCTTCTCACCAACCACATCCCAGCTACCGCTCACCTACCTCACACCTACCGCTCTCATAGTTTCTATAAATAGTTTCTTTTGGTTTAAAGGAAAAGCTAGCCAAGTAAGACCAAGCCAACTCATCTTGAGAGCTAAGAGAAAGAGAGGAAGAGAGAGAGAGAGAGGAAATTGAGATTTTCTTGTAAACGTCGAGGCGCTCGACTGTGTAATTCCTCGAAGAAATAAATCCTCTGCAGCTCCGTGGACATAGACAAATTTTCCGAACCACGTAAATCTGTGTGTCGCTATGGTGTTTTTTCTGCATGCAATTTTTCTCATTCCATTTTTCGCTTTTGACTAAATTTTGCTGATTTCTTATTTCTACTCCTTATTGTATATATTGAAAATTTAAAATGTTATGATGTCGGAGTGACGATGCTTAAAAATTTTTTAATTTCC